>JAQGAO010002496.1:0-19504 GCA_034697705.1 Ommatoiulus sabulosus
TTACCCGCAACTAATAAATGATTATAGTTATTTAGTTGTAACTTTAGTTAAATAATAATTTATTCAACTACTGCCAACTCTGACGAATATACTACTATAGTGGTTAGTTTTCCTCGCAACTATTTTTTTCCCAACTAAAAAAAAATAGTTGCGTACATACTAGCGAATAAGAACTAAATAGTTTTAGTAGTTAGTTACCCGAAACTAATAATGATTAGTTATTTAGTTGTAACTGAAGTTGACTAATGCCCAAGTCTTTTGCAACTCTTTTAAAAATGAAATTTTTTTTCAATCGGAATGCCAACCGGTTTTCACTTTAATTTCGGTTGAAATTGTTCACACGCGCCCGTTGGTATTCCTCCCTCCTATAAGAAGGGATTTCTCCAAAAATCTTTCCAAGAAGGCCTTCGTCGATGTTCGGATTTGCCATTTGGCTGCCCCTCGCCGCGTGGCACGCGCGCTAATTAGGCGCTAATTGCTTCTCCTCCCAGATTAGCGCTAATAATTAAACGGGGATAATAGCCTCCCGAGGAGGGGGCATTAAAGGGCCGTTAGCGGCGAGGAGTTGCGCGAATCTGGAGATTGATTAAAAGACGAAACGGTCGGGGCGAACACGAGTTCCGCTAATGGAAAATGAGGCTAACAAGAGGCCGTATCGATCAGCTGAGGCCTCGCTGCATGCCTCCAAAAATACGTAAAGTTAATGTCTTTTTTTTTTTTTGTTCGCACAGCAATGTCGTCCTGTCCTCATCCTCCGTTTGCGCTCCTTTTAACGGCATCTCATAACTCCGATTACCCCGGGCTTTACGAGCGTATTGGCAACGCGCGATTTCGTCAATTAAATCCGAGTCGAACGTGCGTCGGCAACTTTTGCGGTTCGGTTTATGTTCCCCGAAACGCCATTTGCTTTTTCCGAACGCTTGGCAATGTCGCCAAATGTTGCACATACTACTACATGTATACTATCAGAAATGTGCCCATTCCATCCCAGTTGTTTTTATTATAATTCGAGTCGTATGCACTTTTCAAATTAAGAAAGGTTCACTGCAGCGCCCTTGGCGAATATTAATTATCGAACATTCTGAACATTCATGCGGTTGCAAGGAATCAGTTTTTGAAAATGGTTTGGTTAGATTTTTTCGTTATGTTATTTAGGCAATGTTATCTAGGTTTAAAGTTCGATTATGCACCGACGAAGTGGCGTGTTTTAAGAATAAAGCGACGTGAGTTGTTAAATATTTGAAAATATGTTTTGAAAATGTCTTACCAATACACTTAAAAATGGATTTATAAATATTTGCAAATTTGAAAATGATCTTTCTGCATGGGAATGTTTTGAAATGCATCTGAAAATATGCGTAGATTTGAGGATGTTTCAAACTGCGTTTAATTGGAGTCATGCATGCATTAAATGCATTTCTTTATATCCACGTTTTGAAACACTTCTCAGAATGTACCTGTATGTAGAAAAGTCTTATAGGTTTTAAAATACAACATGCTCGGAGACTATTTTTAAATATCTATTAAATATGTGAGCGTACATGGATTTCAGTCAAACGAATGTGTATTTTAAAATACATTTGCGTGAATCTCTTGAATGTGGTGAAAATATCAAACTTTCAAAGAATTCGAATACGAAATATTTTGCTGTTGGTTTTCTTAGTAAGTTCTGTCGTTCACGTATACGAATAATTCCAGATGTTGGCACACATTTTAGAAAGTCGTTAAGAGTTATTTTTTGTTATGGTTCCTTTTTACTTTATGTAACTTTTATCTTCTATAAATAAACTTTGAGAGCTTAGTTGTTCGACCATTTTGCGCGGTTTCTGCTGCGTTTATCAGTCATATGATCATACCCGAAGATATATCTTCCATGTGCAGAATCATATTTCTGACCACGCCATCAGTCGCTCTTGACTTGTATTCAATGATTGAATGTCATTTGATGTGCGGCGATGACAACGTATATTCCGACAAGGATATGGATGGTTGAATCGATATGGGCAATTTGACATGGTTCGACAGCGGCATCGCCCCTTGTTTACATGGATCTATCTGGTCAGGTCTTGCATGGCTGGTCGATGTATAAGATGATGTCACATTGGCTCCTCTAATTACAAAACATTCCTCTAGTCTTAATTAAGCGCGGATATGCATCTATGCTTGCGTAGTGGACGATGGCCACAAGCGAGATGGAAACAGATTATAACAGCTCGCAAGTTTGAATTTACAAGCGCTTCAGCTGTCGCTAATTGCATGGCATTTGCAGACAGCTTCACATAAAGTACTAACGCTGATTTGATCTAATGTCTGGATCCTGAGTATCTATAAACGAATTTACTATAAGTTTTTCCAATAAACATGTTTATACGCTCGTTTTTCAAAATATGTTGTCTAAATTATATTGCACACAAATACCTTTCTTGGTGAAATTGCACTTCCCAATACATTCCTATGAAAATAGGTAGTTATAGTGTACATAATTGTGGGCAACATATTATTGCAAAATTACTGTATAAATTAATTATTTGGTGCATATATGTATACCTACATGTGCATTAATACAGTATGTTAAGTTGGGCTCTGTTGTCTCTTGTCATATATGTCCCATACATATATTTTGCACAGTAATTTGTCAGTCTGGTTTGCTAGAAACTGTTAATTTTAATTAATTTGTGTTGTATTTCTTTTAATTTCAGGCTCTTACTTCGAATTCCAACTTGATATTCGCCAAACCTAAGTGGATTCACGCCTGTGCATCGAAACAAAAAGCGGTTCCCCATCAGCCTTACATAGTTGTTCCAAAATAACATCTCTTTGTTTTCACAGCACTGCACTTGAAAGGTAGGATGAGAATGTTACTCTTGCACATTTTAGTGAAAGGGAAGGAAGTCGCGTCTGTTGATGCAGTGCCTTTTTTGCAGATATTTTGCAGACGCAAACCCAAAAATGCAAGCATGCGTTGTAGTTTCTTTTTTTTTATATGGTAACTGTTAAATGTTTCAGTTAGCAATATCTTTCAAAAAAATCTTCGAGATGGATATAACTCGGCTTTTTGTCTAGAATTTTGAAAGACAAGAACGAATGACAATATTAGTATTGTACAAAATTGGTAAAGTCCAAATATTACATTAAACTTTGAATTTATATACAAGTATGTGCTTCTATTTGATGCAGCTAATGTAGGCCTACGCACTCCACGGAAATGGAGATTTTACAAATTATTCCTGACCTGCACATGTTTATTGCATATTTGCACGACGAAGTCATGTGATTGATAGACTGAGCGTATTTCTATCATGTTACAGTAGTTTGGTATAGCTAAAAAAGTGTGCATGGAATTGGTACACTAACACATTTTTTTCATTTAAGCACATTTAGGCAATTCCCGTCCCTGTAATGGAAGTATGAAAAGCGAACGGGAGCATGAAAAACTTCAGTACTAATAGCTGCTTCCTCGCATGGGCCAATAGCGAATGTTCAAATCGCAATATGGCTACTCGCATTCCAATTTACCGTCGCACAGTAAGGCCACATGCATGAAAAGTAGGCAAAAAAGTTTATTTTTCGAATTAACATTAAAGCTAAAGATGTTGGTTATTTTAATAAAACTCTAGTGGGGGCGTCCGAAACCGGTTTTATATTTTGTCTAGCTCTTTTCCTTGACGAGCTATGACAGTGTAAACTTGGGTGTTTTTGCCAGACAGATGCAGATGTAAAAGCCTTAAAAATTCATGATTTTTGAATCTAATGTTTCAGTTATATAAAGCTGAAATATACTTACAATTGTATGGCTTCTTTAGCTTCAGGTTTGTACTTCTTATTTTCAGTATTCTTTTTATTTTCTGAAAAAAAATGGAAACAATGTTTAGGTGATTGGCAATTTTTTACTTAAAAATAATTTTCTCTGGGAGAATTAGTTGTATTTCTCTATGAATCTGGGTGAAAATTTATAGGCTAAAATAATCAGGAGTTCCTCCTCTTTTTGAGACTGAAAGAAATACCTAACCATGTTTGCCCTTTTTAAAAATATTTGACTTTAAACTTCAATGGTCCACTTTTCAATTTTCACAAGAAAAATACATTACATTTATTTCCTGCTCGCTTCTTTTAGGATCAGGTTCTTCAGATTTTTTCTTTACAAGAAAAGATCTAGTTAATGCAATGATGCAATCTGGGTCAATAAAATTAGCACACCAGATTGATTTTTTAAATCAACATGTTGCTCATGAATATTTAACTATTCTTTACAAGAAATTGTTTAGGTTCATTATGGATTTCAAGAAAAAATGGGCTGAATCTAAAAGAACGATAGACCGATTTCTTAGAAAAAATCACACTTGGTTGGAAACCTCAATAAGCATTCCTAACTATTAATTGTCTTATGATAAGAAATGTTGGTCGAACTGAATTAAATTTTTATGATAGTTCTGAAAGAAGTAAACTTAAAAATGGCATCTTTATGAGAAGAACATTCTTCCTGTAAGCTTGCTTACGCAACACAAATGAGTCTGAGATCTGAAGGACATGTTGAGGCAGCAAAAGTATTAAAGGAAATAACTACAATTTTACCTACAAGGGCATCAAGATACAGCATAGATTGAGCAATATGAATTGAATCAAGTTCAGTTACTTAGTGGACCTGAAGCTCTTTCATCGTTTGTAGAAGCCAAACTAACAAGGCACCAATTTAACTTTATAAGAGAAAAATACCCAAATAAATTCCCTTCATATAAAACGATTCAATCAGCCAAGCAAGAATGTTGTCCAGATTAAGCAAGTATAGCAATTACTGAACAGGCTGCAGAAGTGAAATTACAATCTCTAATGGATCACACTGCATTTTGAATTTTATATTTCCAAGAAGATGATCTAAAATGTGAGGATACACATTTTTTTAATAAGTAAATGGGGTTTTGATAGAGCTTCTGGACAGAGTGAATATAAACAGAAGGCACAGTTTAATGATGGGAGTATTTTCACCTCTTCTGTTGTCCCCATTAAACTTGATAATGAATGGCCAGAAAAAAATAAACAACTATTGTTTATTGGCAAAACGCAAGACCTTCATCCACCAGGTACTGCTAGCATATCAGATTTTAATTTGTACATGAATCGAAGGAAGTTTTCACACAAGAGAAAAATATACCGAAGAACAAATAACAGCACATCCACATGTGTAGTGAACGATGCAGTTATTAAAATAAGACATATTTTTTTATTTACAATGATCGATGGCAATATTTGTAATTCTTTAACAGAGACATCAACTCAAAAATGTTATGTCTCTGGGCTGTCATCAAACTAATTTGATGACTTAGAAAAAGAAAAAAAAACTTATATTATTGACAAAAGCAGATTAGGTTTTGGAATATCTTTATTACATGTTTGGATAATGTTTTTTGATCATTTGTTACATGTAGCCTACAAATTGCCTTTAAAAAATGGCAAGCATGTGGAAGTTTAGATAAAGAAATAGTGTAACAGATAAAACAAAACAGCCAGAAAAAAATTTAAGATGGGTTAGGCATATATGTTGATAAATCAAAGCCTGGATATGGAAATTGCAATGATGGCATCACTGCCAAGTGTTGTTTTGGCAATGCTGCTATATCAGCTGCAATTACTGGAATTGACATCGAAATTATAAAATGGTACAAAAAATATTGGAAACTTTGTCTAGTGGTCACCACATTAACCTGGCCAAGTTTAGTATGTACAGTATTGAAACTGCTGAAATTTATGTTGTAAGATACTCTTGGCATCCAATGCCTCCCACTGTGCACAAGGTATTGATCCATGGAACAGAAATAATACAAAATGCATTAATCCTCATTGGCCAACTTAGTAAGGAAGCGCAAGAATCCATGAACAAAGAATTTAAGAACTACACGGAAGACCAGTTTCGAAAATGTTCTCGCACTTCATGCAATGAAGACATTTTAAATTTGATCAACTCAGACCCTTACATATCAAGTTTACTTAAATTACCTAGAAAAGAAGTTAAACTATTTGATGAGGAAACAATTGATATGTTACAACTTTTGAATGACCCAAATGTCAGCTTTGAATCTGATGTGACTTCTGAAGATTAAGATATTTCTTCAGATATTCAATACTTTGTATTTTTATTTATGTTTTGTTATATTTAACATTGAATTGTTTTTTTAATGTTGGCACTTTTGAGTTTTTTTCGACATTAGTATCACCTACCTATTAAATAATTTTTTTTAATTCATTAAAAATAAGAGGATTTATTGACAAAACAATAGTGGTCATAAAACGCCATTAATTAGTTATTACATGATAATTATGAGTAAAATGCAGTCAAATAATTGATGCCAACTTTTTATGCATGTGGCCCCACTCTTCTTTGCGTCTTATTGAAAATACTTTAATGAAGCATTTTGTCTCCTCATTATTAAACTTTTTGAAAACAGAATTCAATGCTACATTTTAATGATTGTACTCGCCTGGAAAACGGTATCTGTTGGTATTTTTTAATGATATCGATAAGTATAATTAGTCGAAAATTACTTCGAAATAAATTGGCTTCACTTTCTCGCTTTGTTAGAAATTTTCTGCACATAGACTTACATTGACAATCTAACGTTAATCAATTTGATTTGGACCTGGACTCCTGGACTCCTAAGATGGTGGCAATTTTTAAGATTCTCATCCTTTAATTGGTCTAGTTTCATACTACAATCATAGCTTGCGTGAAAAGGTTGTAATACCAAGCAATTATGAAGATAAAAAAGTAGCCATATACATGTAGAGTGGCTTTATTTCTATGATGCGCTCATAGCTTTTTCAACCAATCAGGATGCCGGATGCAGAATGGAGATAGTCTCACTAGAAAAGTAAGTTTTATGTGCAAATAGCACTATGGCGCTTCTATTAGGGGGAAGGGAATCGCCTAATTAGTATAACATGTTTCATGTGCATGTTTAGCACACGGTTGCATGCTTCCAGTAAGTTTTTTGCTATAAATTGAACTGTATGCTTAACATGGGAATGTTCTTAGGTAACATGACATTTTTATCAAAGAACATAGGTATGCAAATTGCAAAGGCGTGTTTAAAACTATACTTATTGTTTTGCATAAAATAGTCCAAGTTAGCATTTCTGAAAGATTCGTAAAAGGTCGGTTTCTTTTCTTAACTTGGCATTTAAAGCTATAAGTTGTATGCATGCATTTGGCAAATGCTTTCCTTTCCAATTTTTGGGAAACATCTGGATTTTGTTAACGCGCTTATGAACACTGCTTAATATAAAATCTATTTTAATTGTATGCGACGTTGCGTTAAATGACCTTCTTAAGAGGGTGCGTATGAAATTTCCAGGTTTGTGTCACCAAACTGGCCTGTTTGAGATATTTTTAACATTTGTTATAGGCCAGCATAGGCTGTTATCGTCAAGGTTATAGCTTATTCGGGGAAAATAAGCATAAACGGGCTATGAGGAGGCATCACCAAAGTTATCTCGTAAAACACTGTTAGTATACACGCAAATGTTTTTAAACATATTTTGAGCTTAAATTGAGCGTGCATTAGCCCACATTTTCAAACGATGCATAGTCGTTCGCATCGGGATTTTATTCTTTATTTGCGCAATGTTTGCCACCTTCACGCCGAACGACCCTGAACATGCATTCCCTGTAATCCGCTCGCATAAATCCCTGAGCAACGATTTAAGCAGTAAACGATCTGCAGCAGCAGCAAATGTGGAGAATCAAAATAATCTAATAAAGAAGTCTCGCTGCGGTACCAGCTCGCAAATCATGTTACTCCAGCTTGAACCTAATTCAATCGCGGTTCGTGTTTTCTTAGCATCTGAGTAGATCATGGGTCTATTGGATTTCTGCTTTGTGGAAATTAATCCGGGCCGCACTTAGCCGAGAACAATGACAAATTCCTTATTAACTCTCGCCGTCTCCGGTGTCGTAGGAAATGCTATATCCGGAGTCAAAGTTTGCTGAAAAGTTCGCGCCCTAGCTGGTTTGTTCTTCTCCTTTGATGTATGGGCTCTGGGTCGTGTCGGTTTACGCCTTATTTCCATGAAATTTGCACGCGAGTATCAAGTGTTGCTGTTACCCCTGGCAACGGTCTGTAGCCGAGAATCTCAGCGTCGAAATCTTGAAATTCCCTGTGGGAGACAACCATGAGACGTGGAGATGGTCCATGTTGATCGTACTTGTACAATCCCCAATGTCCCAAACCTATAGATCCACGTAACATCTGTCTTGGTCAGACGTTTCCTTTTTGGTGGATCCGAAGCTGAGGTCCAGTACGTCGAATGGCCTCTTAGGTCTCCAGACCTAACACCACTCGACTTTTTCTTTGGGGTCATCTGAAGTCAATAGTCTATCGGAACGCTGCAAGTGTCGCGAAGTCCAAGGCAGTCATTTTGAGCATTTTCTTTAAATAAGCTTAAATACTTTGGTTTTTAGAATCAATGGTTTCACACTTTTTGGGACATATTGTATGTTCATTAGTTGTGTCAGATTCAAAGGAAACGATTCCAGGTAATTTCAACCCTGTTTTGTAATAATCATAACTCGTGGTGTTCGGAATGAAACTTTTGAAGTTTATCAAGTTTGAAAAGCAATCGATTGTATCTATTGTAGGTATTGTAGGCCTTAAATTGCCAATTTGTAGACGCATTAACAGGAGGAGTATAGTTGTTATTATGACAGGCATTTGCCGCCTTTGCTTATTTAAATTGCAATAGCCGAGTTTGCAACTTCTGAAAACCTATAGCCGAAGAACATTCCAAGACTGGTAAGGAACATCAATCATAAATGAAATACGTGTAATTTTTTGGCAAATGGAGAAATCCGACTGTATCCTGTTATTGATTTTCCATTCTCGCAGTATTGTTTGTTTATGCCCACGAGCGGTTTTATGGGAAGAAATCCAGCAGGTAGAGCAAACGTGTAAATAAATAATGGACTGCGTTTCAAATGCTGCTTTTAATCTGCGCAACCTGTTCCCTACAAAGATTTCGGTTGCATCTGGACTGTTCACGATCAAGAAATAATGAAAAAATGACAAACAACTGCATGCTGTTTCAAATCCAGGTTTTTAGGCGTTTCTTCGGGCTTACAACATACCGAATCATATTAAAAATGATTCAGAACAAAATGTATTTTTTTATGAATTGCACGTGTATGTGTAGGTATTTTACAACGAAAAAAATATAAAACAAATTTTAGAAGTTTAGGCTGTTAAGATACAGGTAGCTTTCCAAACGTCTGATGTCAGACAAGAACATGGGCTTAATTTGTAATGCTAATTTCTATGATATTCAGACGGTCAAAATCATGTTAGGTTATAGGTTAAATATGCCATTATAGGTTCAATCTCATTTTCTCATAAACAACAACTTGCCATCAAAATCTTTATCGTTTATCTTTAACCCAGACTTCACTCACCTTGCAATATGATGTGAAATGAAATTTAAGTAGCTCGTAAATGAAATTTCATTTGCCATCGATTTGACATCTTTGGACGTTTACACCTCATTTCAAAAACAATGACTGATCATCAAAGTTCCCCCCCAAAAGAGCTTACACTCCTGAATGCAAATTCAGCGAAGCTCCCAACTTGCTCAGCTAATAGCAAAACTTTCCAAACTGCAGTTTCCGTACACCGCAAGCGCAATCAATGTCACCCTTATCTGTTCAAGAGTGCGGGCTATCGGGGCTGATTTTTCATCTTGCAGCCCGATTGTAATAAATTTGCATACTTGTCTTCAGGTTACCTCGCTGTTGTTCGCAGTAAACCTCTCGCCATATCTGCCGCGAGGTGCGCAGGAGTTGCCCCGTAGTAGGTTTCGGCTTTCGTTCGATCACTGCATCTTATGCCAAAAGCGCCTTTTTTTTATTGTTCGGCGCCTTTTCTGCCGAAGGTCGCTTTCTTTAACGGCTTATTTGTCTCTCATATCCCGAACCCAAGATATATCCCTGTTTTATTCGGCTGCGGGGATAATCCGTGTCTCGTCTTAGCGCCATCGCCATCTGAGAAAATGCTCAGGTGCTGTTTGTTCAACGGCGATGAATCGTTCAAAGCGAACCATTGTTGACATTAATTTCTTTGCTAGCTCCGATCGTTGTTTGATCTCTCTTCTCTCCATGGCCGAGGCCTCTCGGAACGTCTGACGTCCGGAGGAAACGGAGAAGTATAAATGCCACTGCAGGCTAATGGAATCGCAGCATCGAATCCCTTCCAATAAACGTGTTCGGTTTCGACTTATCAAACAGTTAAGTCCATCTATCATCGGTGATCGCTGCACCGGGCAGCGATTGATGGATCTGGAAAGTTGTGGTTGACCTTACAGAAATCAGTTTTTAACGAGGGCTCGTTGATGTATACACAAGGGGTGGAAAGTGGCGTCAAATTTTGCAACAATCTTACATTTTGTGTCTTTTTTTGCGAATGAAACTGATGTTGAAACGTGCTATTTTGTCGCATTTGTAACATTAGTGCTGTGAATTCCTAGGATAAAATGTCATACTGTATCAATTCGTTCGCCAACTCACACGCTAGTCATAAACTAATCACCTTTGCGCAAAATAAGTTTGCGATTCCATTTGCTGTTGGAACGTGTCATGACTAAATTTGCAACACTTAATATGCATTTTCATAAATATCGTTTTGTTATATACAATATACACAAAATAACCTCTGGAGGAAAAGGGACACAACGCAGTTATCGGATCTCAATAATCATGCGTCGCTTATGTGTAAACTTTTACCATTATATTAAAATTTTGATATGCCCATGTATAATCATATTAAAATTATAAATTATACTTGTACTTGAACATATAACAGGATATAACAGGGGTGAATAACCGGATAGAAATATTATATGGCGCCATACGGGAATTTAACGATATGGCATTATGTGCATGTATAGACAAGCTATGGACTGTTGTCCGTAATTGTTCAAACATGCCCAATTCACGCCTTGAAATGCATGATTTTAATGGTGTCACTATACTTAATATTTATGCACAAGTTGTTTAAAAAACATTAAGTGCGACGATCGAAGGACGACATTTCTAATTTAGTTGCTGAAGTGACATGCTGACAATGCAAATAGAACCTCGCAAGTTGCCAACTTGGAACAATATTCAAATTAAGGGCTATTTTCAAAATGTAGTATTATAGAGTGGCAGGATTTGGGAATCCAATTTTGGCTAATTAAAGTGCCTGAAGGAAGAAAATTGACCAGCTACATGATTGAAATGCCAATTACATGTATAATGATTTGAATAAATCCAATCTGGTCAGTGTATGTGCTCCAATATCAATTAAGACAAAGCGATGGACCATTTTGATGGTATTTAATTTGACACACGATACACTACACGTGTTCCTGGCTAATTAGCCATATTCTGCCTTTAGGGATCAAATATTAAAATATCGGATGGCTACTTTCATTATACTCTTTCAATATACATGTAGCTTAAGCTTAGTTTTATGAATTTATTATTGCGTCGCTCATATCTAAAAAGCATTTCATCTCTTCAGTAATATTTGGCTCAAAATGTTTGTCATTTAGAAATACATTTATGAATATCAGCATAATGTCAATTTCGATAGATTTCGGTATGTCGTGAACATATTAAGCGAGTTATTACCCTATTCTGCATATATTTTAATATAATTTCATGTAAGCACAACATGTATTAAGAGGTGCTACTCGATAGATTTGTAAGCATTTTTTTTTCTTTTTGATTTTTTTTACAAAAATGAAGAAATTTGGCCAATTTTTACGATTGAAGATACAATTCTGAAAAAACGCCCCTGGCGTAAAGCAATCACCGAAAGCTACGGTGTTATGCGGGTTTTCATGATTACGCAGAATAAGGCGCCATTGCACCAAATTACCTTACTTTATTAAATTTTTAAACGAAGAAAGTAATTCGCTAGTCATAGATTTCTGATGTCATTTTGTCAAGTTTCAAGCGGTGTTTTATGCAAATTTTTTGGATCGTCTCCAGCAATTGCATTCCCTTCATAAGCGGGAACTAAATGCACTGGCAATGCCTTTAGCGCCAAGATTAAACTTGGGAAAAATTGTTAAAGACAGTAAATTCCACGTTCTTACTTAAAGTTTCCAAGAACGTTAAATCTGTTCTCACTATCGGCAAAAAACGGATTTGGTAAAGGAAACATTACATTGCTAGAGAATCAGCCTCAGGGTGTACATTATTTCTAACCAAATTTATAGCAATATTTATGGTGGAAAGTCACAAAGCTTTCAATCTTGCAAAAATATGCCATTATAGGTTTAGGACTTAGCTCCCTCTAAACTCAATCTCATTTTTTTCCATAAACACCAAGATGCCATCAAAATCGTTATCGTTTATCTTTAGGCGAGACTTCACTTGCCATGCAATATGATGTGAAATCAAATTTAAGTAGCTCGTAAATGAAATTTCATTTGACATCACGTTGAGAATCAAGTATCTCTGGCACGCAGCCATTTCAATTGGGTTATTTAATCAGTGTCACAAGATTGGCTATTAAACTGAATGCAGACCATATAACCAGGACCATAAAATACTCAGCCGCAGAAACGTCATCTTAAGTCATCGTTTTAATTTTCCTTAAAGTGGATTAGACTCCTGACAATAAAAAAAACACTTAGCTAATCGTCATTAAAGAATCCCAACTCGTCGTTGCATCGACGAACTTGGGCATTTTACGCCTAATCGATGGAAAGTTAATTTTCAGAAACTACTCGAAAAGATGAGACTCAATTTTTGCATGACTGTGCAGTTGTTTCAAATGAAGAAAATAATCTTTATTTGTTGAATTTTCGAGGGCAAATTTGAGAAATCAAAAACGTGGATCTTTCTGAAATGTTTTAAGGAGCAAATTCATAAGTTAGATTTAGTGTATAAAGGCTTACAGAAGAACATTAACGAATTTACGCTTAAAACAATTCCAGATAACGTGGTATTACATGCTCGTAGTATGTGTATATGCATTGGGTTTTAACAATGTTTTCTTAGCATGAAACTTGTTGAACATAGCATTCATTTTTTAACATCTCTCTCGTTTGGTAAGTGCATGTACATTTAAGCAGCATTTGCATGCGATAAATTTAAAGCTTTGGAACTTGTCTAGAATATGTACTGAATCTAAAACACATATTTTTAGCATCTTCCATATCCACGGACCACAGTTTAGTGAAAGGCATAGCATTTTGTGTAAATGCACTCATGCACTTCTAACAATGTAATAAGTCTTGACTCAATTTGTCTCATGTTATTTAATAAGTAGCAATTTTCCACGATGAAGTGGCTGGATGAGAAACTAGATTGTTCCATTTTATGGTTACACTTGGGACGTTGAGGGTTCAGAAATTTTGAAAATAAAAATTAAAAAAAATCAGATCAATATTGCACTCTTTATTTAGACTTTGTCTACTTCCTGCTTGTCTGGAATAAGAACCCTAGTGTTCGGTTACCAATATTCAACATTTTTAGAGGAGCTGATTGCATTCTTGTTCTTATATTGTTTGGTGTAATTAATTACAGGCTGCGTTTTTGCTTTCAAATGCTTTTTAATTAAAATACTACGCGAGATACCCTTCTTGTTATATTTTTTGAGTATGCAAAGTTTCGCATTGCTCGTAATTGAAAATTCACAGAAATAATACCCGAGGCACTGAATGGAAATAAGCAGATAATGCAATTAATTGGAAGGTATTTGATTTCTCGATGACTTTGGGGTGCTTGATTGCATGTCGACTTGTTCAAGTAATTGCTTCGTTCGCTTTTCTCATTGTCATCGTCCGTACATTTCTAAAATATTCTATTCTCGTCGTTTTTTTTGCGTTGTCTCGTTCCTTCCATCTACCTGCAAATAAATGTTTATAAAATATACACGTGATTTGTTGATTTCAGATTTATACTTAAATTACTCGCATGTAATTAAGTTGTACAATACAACAACAGGTCATGGACACCACGTGTCAAGTTGACATGCGGTGACCCAGCAGAGCTAGACCCACAACCAATGCAACGTTGCCACCACCTTTACCAAGTTCGCCACCAGAAGTGTCAATTGGTAGCCTGAATTTACAAGATGACCGCTACTGTGTCTGAAGGCTACCACAATTATAAGGGGCCACCATCAGTTCCTATAAAGTTGATGCAAGAAGACGCAGAAGATAGTGCGAATAAACTTATGATTTTTCTGTTATATCGACCACTGGAGCCGAGGGGCGTGTAAGCTAAAGGAATAAAAGAAATGACTTTTACCACTGAATC
This sequence comes from Ommatoiulus sabulosus, assembly GCA_034697705.1. Classification (NCBI taxonomy): domain Eukaryota; kingdom Metazoa; phylum Arthropoda; class Diplopoda; order Julida; family Julidae; genus Ommatoiulus; species Ommatoiulus sabulosus. The sequence continues at coordinate 14,294 of JAQGAO010002496.1, forward strand.
ATACATTAGTGTTTGTAAGTTTCTTTATACGATGAAACAGGTGCACCACAAGAGCAGAAAACTAGATCCAGTAAAAGGCAGCCACCAACACTCGTTATCCAAATTAACTCTATTCACGAACGATACTAAGGACCGGTTGCACCAACAGCGGTTAAGAAAACCCTAGGGTTAACCTGCTGTGTAACTCGAGGTTAAATCACCGTTGTATTGCACAAGCATGGATTAGGAAAAAAATAAAAATAGTTAACCCAGCCATTAGACTGGGTTAACATCGGGTTATTAGGCAAAAACAACATGGCGGACATGCTACCCGACATATGCTGCAGTGTATTTGTGTAGGCCGCACCACCTGGTCACACAGACAAGGTAAGCCAGGATGCGCAATCTGGCAGCATTGGTCAAACTTTAAGCTATTTCAGCAGGTTAAACATTGGTTCCATAATACTGGGGATATTTCATCAAGAATTAATTGGTGCAACACAAACATCTATCCCAAAGGTTAACCTGGAGTCAAATTTTAACCCAAGGTTAGTAAACCTCAGATTTTAACCTAAGTTGGTTCAACCGGCCCTAAGAATTCGAATTCGAGCTAACATGAATAATCTTTTCCACGTATTAACACAACTCTAGCTGTCAAATAACTTTGATATTGTTTTAATTTAAGATTATAATAAGCATGATTAAAAACAGCGCGTATTAATTTGATTTTAACACTAATTACTCCTTTCCCCATACTGCATGATAGTCAGCATTAATCCATACGTAATACACTAATCCATTTCTGTAATCAACACTGATTAAATCCTCAAAATTGTATCAATCATTTTCTAATGGTGTCAAGTTGATTAATTCGTTGGATATGCAGATTAATCGAAATGTCTTTTTAATTATATACTCATTTATTTTATAATATATTTAACAGTTTCGATATCTGCCTATTTCTCGCGGAATATAAAAATTGGTTTTCATCATTTAAGTTTCTGAAGAAGGAATGAATAAGGATTAGGGTATGAAAAATTCATCATAATCTTTAATGATTTAAACTTGGATTTGCCATATTTTTGAATGACATACTGTATTTGAGAAAACCACAACGTGCGTTAAATTGATTTTTATCTTTAAGAATGGTTCGTAAAATGTTTTTGATGCATAGTAGACTACAAAACAGTTTTTGGACGACATTAATTTAATTAAAATGTAATTACGTTAGTTTTGATGTTATTAACTAAAGTAAATAATTGAAATACAGAAAATGTGAGTAAAGGTTTTAAAAACGTAAGCTTTTTATACCTTAAACGTTTAAGTTACATGTCAAAACACATGCCAAAGACATGTATGGCGTATTTGATGGGCTCTTAGAAATCGCGGCTTCTCACAACATGCCCAACAACATTTTGGCCAGTCTTCAATCGATTACTACAAGTTATTTTTTCTCGTGGTTTGCTAACGCGTTCTCCGAGGTCCGTTTTCAGCGGATTTTGCAATCATTTCTTTGACAGCTTCTCAAAACAAGGTCAGACGTTGACCTCTGCTGTGTCAAGTCCCCACGTCGACGCTCGGGTACGTCTTACGAGAGGAGAAAATGGACGGAGGAAAGCTTTTTATGCGGTATCAACGTGACAAATGATGCTTCGAAACCTGTCAGCTTCTCCGCAAATCCTGGAGGAGTGTTTTCCTCCAAAGTACTGCTTTTCGGGTCTCCGTACTGCATGCGTGTGCACTTATCAGATGTGCAGTACACGTGTTTTTCACGAGCATGATGAGATATGCCGGATTCATCCTTTGAATGCAACAAGCTGGATATAAGACTGGCGATGGAGCTGATGGATCTGGCATCGGAAATTGAATTGGCTTTAACATCGCGCACGAAATTGCAAAAATGCCGACATCGCTCAAAGTTTCGGTGTTGTTTTTTTTTTCATGGTTTGCTTGCGGTCCATATTTTTGCCGCTTATCAAATGGCGACTGACTGATTGGACAAATTGCAATCGTTTCGAGTGTTACGAGAAGTTTCGAGAGAAGGGGAAAAAAACGTGATTTCTTACATTTTCGGTCTTTCACACTTTCACTTTTTTTTTGATGAGCTGCTGTCGGTGTTTCAGTTTCGCAGGATGTTCTTTCGCGATACACCTAGCAAGATATTACCTATGATCTATCTTCTATATATATGTATATAAAGAAGAGATGTATGTTTGTATATTTGTGGCTTATTAAGCGAAAAGTTGCTCCATGAAGCGCTTTTGCTAAAGTGGTATGGGGCGCTTTCAGCATGGGGGCGCTGCTTCGTCGCTTCAGCAAGTCGCTATTGGTAAGTACAGCCCGGGCAACTTTGCCTGGATTTTACGGCCAGTATTACCTAAACAAGAATTTCTGTTCATCTTTCTTGGTTTAAACTCACTTTTTAAATGTTGTACATGTACATGTATGGGATCGTTATTCTTAACAAGTGTGTTAATTTGAAATTGGTACAACACGTACATGTACTTGTATGCCGAGTTGATATGTTTACACTATAAATTCTTTGAACAGGCTATAACTTATTGAAAAAACAGGGACCTTAAAGAAATGTGTTAAACATATGAAATACTTGTGCTGGTAAACCACGTTTCGTTCCCTTGTCGACATGTAAAGCGTGTTGACATTATATCATACATTACTCAAATCACCATTTTTATGACATGATAAAACATGTTATGGGCAAGAAATTGATAACATGATTTCTATCTAAAGGCGAGTCGGAAAGCATATATGTTGTGTTGATGAGATTGGCAATGGATTTTAATTTCTATCACAGCAATTTTAAAATATTCCAAACGAACATGTCTTCAACCTTTTCTTGACATGTAATGTGTATCCCATAATAGCATAAGTTTCCCTAAGAAACAAAGGCAAGTCGTTATATTACTATCTTGGAGTCATGTTATAAACATTTAGTATTGATTATGGCATGGATCGCTAAATCGTGCAAGATATTTACCGTGTTCAGCTGATGTTTCACTATCACAGAAAGTTATTCAATCCAAAGATGTGCTTTACAGAAAGTTCAATTTCTTATAGGCTCCCATTTGTATGTTATATATTTGATCGGTTGCTATGGTGTCTATCTTCGCAAGTTTAACCGTGATAATCCAAACTTAGGTGTTTGGCCAGGCATCGATCCAAGAGCACCTTTCTACCCGTAGAAAGAGCGCTGAAATCGATTTAAGAACGAGGTGAAGTATTGCAATTTTATGTGTTCATCACTTATACATGGCCTCATCCATGTAAAAGTGATGTGCTCGTAAAGGTTTCTCAGCTCTTGGAGGACATGTTGACATTTGCTGGATAATGTATCTTTGCATCAGCAATGGGTTCGTGACTTTGATTTTGATGTTTCGGATTTGAGGGCGTTATTTCTTCCAAACCTTTTTCATTTTCAAAAACAGAACTAAGAAACTGTTTCTTATGTATAGGAAAGGCGGCCCGTGTCCACTGAGAATACTGGAACTTTCCCACTTCACATTCATGACAGCGGTGATGCTGCAGGCTGAGTTTTGTTTGCTTACCATCAGGATTGTTTGACAGATTCAATAGTGATATGTAAGAATCTGTTTGCATGTTCTCGTGCCCACGGTCTCGCAGGAACCGATCCAATCGGGACAAGTTGAAAGCAGATAAGTTGATGTAAACTTCGATTGGCTGATGTTGGAAAAGTTGTCCATCTCAGAGGAGATCACCGCAAAACCGTATAATTTATTGTAACAACTGTATCACACGTGTTTTACAAAAATGGTCCTGATGAAATAAAATCCATCACATAATTTGATATCAGTTCAAGGAGTCTACCACCGTTTATCGACTTTGAAAGGTCGTTCTTTCAGATATGGAGGCATCTAATCGGTAGAATGAAAATATGCCTTACGATGACCTGGTTAATTGACCTACTTTTTGCCCTAACGATACTCTCCGAAACGCGAGATGACGCAAGCAAAACCGATCATAAACTTTCAATTTTATTTGATGTGACTGTTCCTGTTTTATTGTAGCAGAAAAGCCTATAAATCTGGTTGTTATTTTGGCACCGATTTTTTGACTTAAGTCCATGAGCGAGAGAAGGCCAGTGGTCGCACGACCACTTAAGTTTTTATGCCATGGCACGAACAAATAAATCTTGTCATGCCACTATCTAATGGACATACACAGTAAATAATTTTAAGATCAAAAAAGGCCTTTTCCATAAAATGAATCATATTGGGTGATGTCTACATTTCGAATAAATTCTGATGTTGTAGTTATTAGGGTATCTTTCTCAAAATTAAATCTTGAAAATGTGATGAAAACGTATTTATTTTGTACTTTTAACATGGTAACAAACAAATAAGCAACACTGAGTTGTATAGCGTACAGTATATACAGTATGAATTAACATACTGTGTGTTAAACGTGTGTTTAATGCTTACTGAAAAGCTGAAAAGCTTTTTTTCACATGCATGTTGTATTTCTATAAAAAAAGTATGTACAGTACGTGCAAAACATATCGGCGTTTTATTTGTGATTTTATTCTTATTTTATGGCAGCTTATTAAGTTACTATTATGTTTTTATATACATCTGTACGAAAAAATATATCCTGAAAAGTAAACATTTTGTGGTATCTTCAATCAAAACCGGGCTTTTTATAGTCGCAAAAATATTTTGGTTGTGCATTATACAGTAATTGTAATTTAAATTTAATCATCGATGACATGACCATGGCAATGAGATAAGAAATGTTCATTACAAACTTGTGTATGGAAAATTCTCAAATTTTGGATACACTGCTGTGCATACATTATTATACATTGTAGATGGCGTTGGTATTTTGAAAGGGGTCATTCGTTTTTACATATTTAAGGAGATTCGAATGTCTGTAGCAATAATTAATCGACAGTGCTCCATAACAGTATACGTAATACATTTACCAGTATGGTCACTTTGTGCATTCCTCATGTCCATCTTCGCAGCGCTGACTTTACGACTAGCGGCCAGTCCCAACACTAGCTTCGTATGAGAAAAAAATTGCAGCAGACGACAAAAAGTAGGCCGCGTCTGCTTTATCAAAATGCGTTTATCGCTATATCACTCCTTTCAAACGGATTGCTATATACAGTACATAAAGCGCATTCGATCGCTCCAAAAAGTGTGCTCTCAGTGTTGGTTTTTACACTGAAACCATTCGACCGCTTCTTGTTGT
>JAQGAO010002497.1:0-19503 GCA_034697705.1 Ommatoiulus sabulosus
GGACGTCATACGTAGAATCATTTTGACGTCATTTTTTGGTCAGTTTTTGGTCATTATGACGTCATTGACTGACGTCATTTTTTGGTCATTTTGCTACGTGGGTAATTTCTAAAGCCAAGTACAGACTACCACAAACGACAAATGGCTTGCCCAAAACCTGTTCGTCCAAAACCGTTTGTCAAGATTAGTTTCAACAAACGGAGTGTACACACTGTGGCAAACCATTTTCAACAAACGCATCTGCTAAGCATACGATTTTCATACAATCATCTGCTTAATCATATACTCGTGGAACATTGTTCTACGTGCCGACGTTTCCTGTTGGGGAAACGTCATGCTGATATCTCCACGAGCGGCTAACCACGTGACTTAAGCCCCGTACACGCCAAAGATAAATCGCAAACTTTAAATCACATTTGTCAAAATATTCTGATTTCCACAAACCAGATTTGTAGAAATGGAGCGTACACAACGAAAAAACGTAGCAGACGATAGACGATCACGTGAACGCGTTCAGGCGTAACCATAGCAACAGCGTATAGAGTGATAGCAATTTCCACACGTGCGTGATTTCTCCAGTAAAACAACTTATTTCTCCCATAATTTAAACAACTATAGAGAGCTTTAAGTATGATGTTAGTAACCTTTTTTTTTAGGATAGCTAGGTTAGCAATTTTTGTATTGTTTCGTATTTTTACGTTAGTTTATCGTTCGAGTCGCTATGTAATTAGCGACTGTTCTGTATTATTAATTCAAATACCAAATGGTATAAACAAAATATAGCCATACCCATGCTAAGAATATTAGTTTGCAAATCGTTATACCCTGTATTAGCACGTGGGGTGCACGTGAGTTGAAGCTAGATTGACACGTCGCTATCGTCTGCAGGATATCGATATCGTGCAGACGAATCGTTGCTAGCAGCGCCACCGTTAAACGTGGTTTAACGTCTGTTTTCATGTTCCGATACTCGCCGGAAGAGACAAATGGCAAATGAAAACGTGAAAATCGGTTTGTGATTTGTCTAAATGAAACAAAACTTCCAGGGTCCATTTGCCATTTGCGATTATTTCTTTGGTGTGTACGGGGCTTTAGTTCTAACGTGTAACAAACCATTTTTGTCCCTTTGATGTTACCGACACTCGCTAGGAAGGACAAACGGTTTTTAAAAGATCATTTTTTGGTTTGTTCGTTTGTCCGAAATTGTTTGTAACATTTTTTTTTTCACAAACCAATTGGCAAACCGTTTGTGGCTTTTTGTTTGCCTTAGTGTACACTGGGCTTAACACTTATGTTTACGTGTAACTCGTCGACATCTTTACGCAACACGCGTTTCGGTTCGTCAAGATCGTTCCTGCGAACTATTTTCGTACCTGTCTTCGGAAAGAAAAAAAAATGAAAAGCAACTAGCAATTTTTTTTCCCGGGAAAAGTTAAATAATAACAGTAATGAATTGTTTCTATCCACGAAACAACACAATTGGCAGCACCCCGCGTTCGTAATAACACCACTTCCCATGTCATTGCTGACCTCGTCACAAAAGACAACTGTTTATTTGGCGAAGGGATATTTATATTGACGAGACGTTTACTTAATACCCCATTTTGCGAATGTGTGTTAGCAGTGTGCATGCGTTGAATATTATTAGCCATTTTTTTGAGGGTGTTTGTACATTTTAAGGTCTACCCCCTTGGCCCACATCCTCCCTCTTTCGGCCATCCATTTTCCCTGGCGGGGGTCTAATGGCTAGCCCGAAACGCCAGAACTTGAACGTTTCAGAAGTAGGTCGATCACCACGAGCGCCAGATAGCTGGCTGGGGGGCGAAGGTCAACTCTGGAAAACAACAGGTACGAAAATCCTCCGCTCAAAGGGTTAACCCATCTTTTAAAACAACGCTCAATCGAGATTATATCTGTGAGTCACTTCGCAGAAAAATGCATAAACGTTTTACAAAACTGGCGCATATGTGGCACAATTTTTTTTTTTTTTTTTTTGGTAAATAAATGCACGTGAGTCACACTCGTGCTAATCGTTTTATAGCGCATTCAATAATAAACGAAAATACCGCGCTATTGGCATTTTTACGCAGCTTATCTGTTTGCCAGCACCTTATTTGGACAATTTATTTTAGTGCAAATAACGATGTTTGCTGCCAGAATGACGCGTGTGAAATCCACCTTAAACCATCGCATGAAATCGAACGAATACCGAAATTTGAGTACATGTACATGTATAGTGGTGTGATTCTTATGTTGATTATGGTTCTTGTGTTGAATAATGCATTCCTCATCATTGTAATGCCTTTCATATATTAACGGATGAATATGACGACATATTCTAAAATTGTGCTATAATGTTTTTGCATGTTACAATAGATATATACATTATACGAATATTGCTCAAACCTTGCAAAGGGTTTGGACATTTAGAACAAGTTTAGAGCACTGTGAAAGATTGTTTTTAAGTTCTTGCATTAAAATGTTACCTACATTTTAAAGATTCCAAGAGAGTTTTAAGCTCTGCGATTTCGCTAAAATGCAACAGATTCCCAAGATTTTCAAGATGGTGAGCCTTTTATGAAGTTCATACAAAGTTTATGAAGTTCAAAGATGACTGTGAAAGATTGCATTTTAAGTTCTTACATTCAATATAGATCATTTGTATTCCAGGAGTTTTAAGTTACCTACATTTTAAAGATTCTTAATTTTAAAGCAACTGAAGGTTCGCTATAATGCAATGATTGCCAAGATTTTCTATACGAGCGATTTATTTTCAAAATGGTGAGCTTTTTATGGAGTTCAAGAGCTGCTCTCATCAATTGTATTTGTATAATCATAAATATTTCAGATGATAAACGAATGAAAATATTATGAAACGCATCTAACACATTCTTTGTTATCTTTGCACAAACATGAGAATGGGCGCAGTAATTATTTCAAGATGCAAATCTAGAAATTAATCAAAGATGCGCATCAGGACTCAATTCACAACATAAGCAATGAGTAAACTATATCGCATGAAGTTACGTTCCCAACTATAACTAGTTTGGGTAAAATAGGAAGTGATTTGACTTGAGTAACAACAACTGTTTATGAGGGGAAATCCCAATTGCAAAATTACTCAAATTACCTGACAAAACGGTCGTTGTTTTTGTTCGCATTTTTAATTCCTTATTTCTTCTTTTCCGTAAAAACGTTTAAAGCAGCAGGGATCTTTTTTGGCGATTAATTAGGCAATTTCAGGGGTTATCTTAAAAAATCGCACTTTAGAAAAACATGGCACTAGATTTCGTAGTTGAGTTTTTGTTTTTGTACGGTTGCCTGGTCTATATGGGACGACCATTAAACTTTTCCCCTCACGCCTGATGGATGAACGCTCCGTGCTTTTCTGGGTCAGGGTTGGACCCAGGGGTTACAGCCGAGATTTTTTGCAGTAAAACAAAAATAAACTAGCGAAGAAAAAGACTAAACCAGAAGAGTAATTGGAACCCCCTGATGATAACCCTGCCATGGCGCGACCCTCGCACGAAAATAGGCCCGCATTGCCAGAATATTTCCCTCCAAAAACAAAGGTTTTTTTGGGGAGAAAAATGAAGTTTTTGGAATTGCAAATGAGAATTCCATGCATGTTGAAAATAAGGAGGAAATGGCCAATTCTTAGATGATATACTATAGTTGTCCAGAGTTCAAGTAACTTGAAGTAAGGGATGTTCTGAACCTCAGGGCAGACTTATCTGTCCGCCAATTAGCCTTAAATACAGTACATGTACAGCTGTATACAGAAAACATTTCAGTTTTCATGAGTACTGTATCCCAACAGTCGAGAAAACAGTTACTGGCTATTCGACTTTGCTGCACAATTATAGTGCTACAAATATGATCTAAATATTTAATCCAACTGTCTTCATTCTTACAATATTACGCAATTAAACTGGTTGTTCGATGGCTTCCGCTGACTTCGTGAAAATGCACCGAAGACTTTTCATCAAAAGATATTAAGTTGAATCAGTTATGACAGTTACTATCGTAACTGATCTAATTCTATAATTTATAGGAACTTGTCTAAATAAACTTGCTCAAGTCAAAACGATATAATCTGCTTATCTCAAGATATCAGAAAGTTAGTTTGCCTTTAAAGCAGTACTCATACTGTGCACTACTACTTTGAAGACAGTAAAATGTCTTAATTCAAAGCTCAAATTATTAGTCCGCATTCTTAGTCGATTCCATAGGTTGGCAGAAAATACCTAAATAAACTCCCTCTACCTATCTCAAGTAAGTACAGGGTTATTACAAAAGAATCATCGGGTTTTAAAAAGATATATTTTGGAAAGTATTAATAATAAATGACACATGAAGAGAAGGTGAAAATGTCCAAGTTTTTAATCATACCATCACAAATGTTCAATATGTTCAATATGTGTCCCTATCAATGCTGTTCACAGCAGCTCGCATACTCGAGGACACAAAACGCTTTCTGCTACAGAGACGCCATTTTGGATACTTGATTCGTGCCGCCACCTGGGCGTTTAAAGCTTTTCGTGTATCATTTAATATTATATCTGCAAATGGAATACTTTGTACTGTATGTATTTTTCAAACCCGATGATTCTTTTGTAATAACCCTGTACATGTAGAAGGAGCTCAAAATTGAAGGACATGCATTTGCCCAAATAAACTTCCTCACGTCTAGGCGATATCTTATCTCGAGTCTGCAGAAAGTTAGTTTGCTTTTGAAGCAGTACTGCTTTAAAGATAGAAGGTCTAAGTAAAAATGCCTACTGTAAATAAATTCCCTCTACCAACATGTATCACAAGTACATGTAAATGGACGGTTTTGCTAACTTTGGAGTTAACAGAAAGTTAATTACTTTGACTTTGAAGCAATATTGCTTTAAAGTCAGTAAAATGTCTTAAGTCAAAGCTGAAATTATGGAGTCCGCAATCTTTAATTTAATAGTCGATTCAATAGGTTGGAAAAATACCGAAATAAACTCCCTGTACCTAGGCTATCCTAATTAAGTAGAAAGTTCTTCCAGATTTGAAGACAGTAAAACGTCACGAGTCAAAGCTCAAAACTAAACGACATGAAAGCTTTTAACACATAATGACAGAAAGTTGTCTCTAATCTAATGTACATGTACATGATTATATTTTCGATCACGTACGTGCTTCTTCAATCTCCTTTGACGACAACTCAAATCGTACTGTCTCAGAAAGTTTTCCAACTTACGCAACGCACGACGAAAAAGCCTCGGTAACTATAACTTGGCTATCAAGGCAATAATAAAGCAGCATTCCACTCCCACTATTATTGCACTTTCTTTGCAAGGATTTCGGTTCGTCTACGCAATTGTCATGATCTATTAATGAAATTAGCCAAACAACAGACAGCATTGTGCCAACAAGAGCGCAATTTCCATAACGGATTAGCGGAATCGAGGTCGTAGGTAACGCCGCTGCCGGTCATATACGCATTTTCCGTGGAAAAACGAAAAGAAAAACTCGTTTTCCGAAAAACAATAATCGACTCTCTTGAAGAAAAAAAAAACAATCCTCGAGCACTAGCAGTAATGGATATTTTTATGGAGCAAAAACATTAATCATAATTCCGCTTTGGCCTCCATAAACCACTGCGAAGTTCCTACGAAATCGTACCATACGATGATGTATTTCGTATAGCGATGTAAACCGTGCTAATCTTTTTGTCGTTTCAATTGTCCTGATTTTTTTTTGGACCAAAAATATGGGGCAAAATGAAGTTTAAACGATATGGTAATTAAACCCTAAAAGGATAACGCGGGTCTGTGATGGGATGAACTTGTTTTTATTTCGATATCAAACCATCTCTTTCTTTGCTTGGAAAAATTCAATCGAACGTACCATTGACCAAGTGTGATTGTGGGACGAGGGAAGTCAACCTTCAATTGCAATTCGATCAAAATGGGATTTTTCAGCTACTAAAGCGTGACGTTCTGCTCACTGTCGCGAGAAAAATCACTGCAATAGCGCCACCATCTTTGATTAGGCGACCTTTTCGCTGTCATGGATGTCAATCAATGCGTGCCATTTGTGGATCATTGTCAATTTGTATTGTGTCACCTCCTTGCGTCACAATTCACATAGATCGGAAAGATCAACCAAAAGCCGATCGAGCACACAACGAAACGGAAAACGTGGACATTTTTTCCATTAATTTCGAGGTCTGAATTATATAACAAGTGCAAGAAATTGACCCTAATACGCCAATCATATCGCTTAAAACGGACGAGTCGCACCCCAACTTCAGAAGTGACGTCACAACTTAAGAGCTCTTCAATGTATGGTTTAAGACGGTATTAATTAAGTTGCTCAATGTTCAGTAAAAACGACACATCTTAGCTTACAATAGTTTCGGTTCAATGACAGAATTGTCTCTTCGATGGTCACTTTATTTTATTTTGCGTTAGAATGCATTAAAAATTGCTTTATCTCAAAATAAAAAATAAAAATTGAGTTGTACGTGTCTCTCCTGAATTAAGCTGGAGTATGGGATTTTGAGCGTGCATGAAATCATTCGAGCTACCCATATGACAGAGAAGTGTATTTCAAAATGGATTTATTGTGTAAACTGAGGCAAGACTCGGAACAAATTGTCATTGTGAAGTACATTTCGCAATTATTAGGGATTGTTATTGAGATTGTTACCGCCAGGAATAGTCAGAGACTTAATCCTGTAATATTCATAATTTCTAAAGAAGAAACATTTCTGTTTGAAAGGTCCAGAGATGTCCATCTTGCCCACTGCCGATGTCTGATCATGGTACAATTTTTTTAGAAGTTCTGAACATTACACGAATAAATGACCTTGAGGGCTTTGGGTGAATAAGTCTATTTCCATAAAGAGCGTAGTAAATTTCAACCGTGGCACGTCGTTGGGTTTCCATGTTTGACCTAGTTACTGTGAGATATTGAGACAAAAAAAAATTGAGCCCATTCAAAAAATGACTCCAATTTCTGACAAAAATTACTGTCCAACCTACGGTACTATAGCTGATAGACTCCCCATTCATATATAACTTATAATTCTGTGTTACTCCACAAATTCAAAATTCAGCTCTTACATAAGCGTCCAAAGTCTTAAACAGTTCTTTATCCAAGAAACTAATTTCATTGATGATAAGAGACAATTATTGCGGTATGATTGTATCAAATGAACGACTCATCATTCAATGATGAACGACGTGGCATAACGCTGTAATTATTAAATTAAAACTTGCCATTTGGCCATATAAGGCTGGTGGTTTTCCTGATAATTCAACAGTTTGCTCAATGGGGTGAAGTCACTCCTAACCTTCTGATCAAATACAGTACATATAAGTTCTGCTCGTCAGAATAATACCAATTCTTAAACACTTGTTTACCTTTTGACGATTAAGGGTAATCTTCCATCAATGAGAAAACTATTGAGATAAATGAGAATGAATGATGTCATGGGTAGCCCACCAACTACTCGTAGTAGCACGTCAATGACGCCACCACATTTCACGCCTTCAATGAGGAAACTGATAAAGAAAATGCGTTAAAATTCTAAGATCAAAGTGCTTACACTATTACTAGTAACCTTCACTTCAAACGTTTCCGGTTAAGTATTGATTTCGTATATTTCTGAATGTTTGCGAGGAAATTTCGAAAAATTCCAAATATTTAGACTAAAACTGTTCTATTTGCAAATCTTTTCAATATTCTATACTCTTAAATAAATGAGAAGTTAAAATGTTTTTAATTTCACAAGAAATTTAAAAATAAACAAAAAAAACCCAATTACGATTTAAACATTTTATTTCCCCCAGGAATTTTTCAGAAATTATACAGTATAAAGCTTATATAAAACTTTACCCCTCAAAAATGACGTTATTTTAAGTAATACACAGAGTATCTAAATTATTATAACACCAATTATTTTTATAATTTTCGCATTCTGTTAAGAAATGAGAAACATTATAACACATTTATTTCGTTTATGAACCATATAAATTAATGCTGAGAAAGGTAGCATTTTAACACGTGCTAGTTTTGAATTATTTTAGATTTTATTCACATTATTTGATAAATACCGTAGGAAAGTTGAAATCCTAATTTCTCAAGAACAAAAAAAAGTAAAATATTTTTTCATATGGGGACATTTATCAAATTTTTTGCTGTTTATTTACATGTACTTCAAATATTTAAATTAGGCGTTATTTTCTAAATCCTGACACCCGTGGATCACCTCAAATACAGTCAGGAGTGGCACAATTGACCAATTCGATTAGCAGCAACATATTAGCATAGTTGAATGAACCAATTATGGGTTTAGGTTTTTTTTATAGCTGGCCACAGGGAGGGTCTAACAAACACCCCTGACCTTGCTTCAGTTTCCTGGCTTTAATTTCTGTCAAGAGCCAAATGACTGGTCGAATGTGTTGATGTATTTTTTTTCCAGCATTATGTCGTATTGTGTGGGACTATTTTCCACCTCATGTCCGACCTACATATTGTCCACCTCTTTTATTTATCAACCTCCAAAGTCAGTTGACCTCTCGTGTCCAGGTCAAATATGCCATTGAAACCCATTGATATAGTAAATGTAATGAGGTCACTCGCTTTGTCCAGCGTGCTCAATGAATACAAAATACGTAGGAAATTCGGTATTGTTGGCCACAATCAGGGTTAAAACCTACATAGGTGTATCTCCGACACATGCACTGACCGCTTATAACGAAGCAGAAGTCATTAAAAAACAACGTCGAATACGTTATTTCGGTAACAATTTTGGGGTGAATGAATTCTGGGCGAATGTAATACTTTTTTCTTTTTTTTGTTGTTGTTGCAAAAATAGGCCAAGGGTTATGTGTGAAGAGGTTGAAAAATTCGTTTTAATGATACTTGTCAGACTAAGTGAACTCAAAATTACCGTAGCACGAATGTCGTTTACCCTGAATGCCCTTTGAAAATTTCCATATTTATATGCTATATTTAGGAAAGAAAATGCTTCATCATTTTGACGAAAAAATTGAAAATAATGTTTCTCGTTGCAGCTGCGCAAACAAAAAAAACCGGATATTCCGAAATTGAAAGTTTACTCGCATTATCATTGGACAGGTTGACATTACCATAACTGATACAGGTAGGTGGCACTTTGCTCAGTGCAAGAATGGCACACATAGGGATGGCGAAATCTGTAAACTGAACGCTGATGTAATAAATTCGTTTTTATGACAAAATTTGGACTATATAATTATGAAATTCAAGCATAAAAACTGATTCTAAAGTTTTTGTTTCGTAAAATTTAAACAAAAGTGCATCGCAGCATGGTGTGAAGGCAATTTTTGTCCGGCCACTAAGTATTAAACCTATGCACATCGTCTGCTACTTCATCGAGTTGATAGATATTCCTCGAAGTTGATTTTATTTCAAACAGAATATAAAATTGAGGTTTTTTTATTCCTCACATAATGCTATAATACTGAAACATACATGTATAATGTACATTGTACAACAACTTAAAAAATGTATTCAATTTCGAAGAATATCTTTCAAACCAATTGAGTAGCAGACGACGTCGGACAAAAAATGTTGCGGATTAAAATTGTCTTCACTGAGGCACACTCCATGCAATTTCAGTATTTGGAAAATCTAAGCCAAGACAGGCAGGCTATGAAATGCTTCGTTAAAACAATTTATTACCTCATTTCAGTTATGATACAGAAAAATACGTTTAGCCGTTGCCAAGGTGTTTCTTATATACTGTAACTAAATTTATTGGACTTCACGACTTCGAATTGCATGTACTGCACCTTTTTTTTCTCGTAATAATTTATATGCAGTTGGTGACATTCTCAGCAAGGTCATAGCATTAACTTCAGAAATATACAGAAATTTCAGATATACAGTCGTTGCAATAGAGATTCTCTAAATCTCAAATAAATAAAAAGCAATACTACAGTATGGCATACTTCCTCACTGCAATACTTCACAAATCCCAGGTTCTAATTCCATTTGTCCATCACCATGATGTTTCTCAAACAATCAATCATTCATATATCCAACAACTTTTGAATTGCCATTTTTGGTTTTCAGAAAAAGTACAACTTAAATCGTTGCCATGGTGTTTCTCCAGTTATTTAAGTTGATTTCATGCTTTTGCATTACTTTTATTCATAATTATATTAAATCAGCTCTTGAAAGCCTTACTGGAGATATGCATCACCATCAATTGAAAATTGCAGTTTGATCGTTGTCGTGACATTTCTGAGCTATACACGGCATAAGTTAAATGTAAAGTTATGTCTGAGTTAGTGGCTTAATTCGCACGTACGTTTTGACGGGCAAAGTTATTTTTAAAAACCTCACATTAATTCAACGGAGAAAAACAACAATGGTTAGAAATTCAACAATGGCACATTCAATTCCGCGACTGTGGAATTTTCCCAAATTCTTGGCACATAACATTTTCATTTTCAAATGTCAGCGATTAATTGCTCAATAGATGGGATCAAAGCATTTCGCCTATTGTTTGTTCAGTGTGAATATTGCTGAGCAAGTAGCCGGCCGATTTGCTGGCAATTAAGAGTATAGGCTAGTTCCCTAACCCATTCTCCAAACTGAGCGTCCGAAAATGAATTTTTCAACAAAAAACTTCGGGAAATCTGCGGCTATAGGCGGATGCCCAATTAATTCTTGCTACATATCTGAAAAAGCGCGTGCTTTGGAGGAATTAAAAATATGAATGTTTTTCGACCGTTAGTAATGTTGATTTCATATCCCCAGGAAGTTGACTGTACTGAACTCGTGATTTATCATACATTAGCATTACATTTGTTTCTATTTTTAACGACGCTACGTAACGTATTTATGCCGAATTTCTATATGTTCCGGAAGGAAAATGTCTCACTAATGCGTTAACCTATAAGCCATTTCCCGACAAAGTATAAGATAACTATCGTAGTTTCCTTTCTTTCTGATTACATTAAAACTGTAAAACCCAAACAAAAATGAGCCAAATTGTAGGCCAACAAATTGGGAATAAGCTAGACAAATATACCATAATAAAGTGCAAGGCTCTAGTTTAAAGTTTGAATTCGAGGTTCTGCTCAGGAGCATGAGCGTTGTAAATCATTCGAAAGATCCAAGTGCAACTCCCAACATCTGGGACACAACTGCAGATGAAAAATAACACTACTGGTCCCGTAGCAAATGCTTAACATTTCTAGCAAATGCTCAGCATTCGTTGCCTTGAAAAACTTTCCGATTTGCAGCTTTTGGCAAATCTGAAAGTCTTTGCTATTCCGAAAAGATGGCACTGATACATGTATAGTATCTCGAAATGCGGCAGTGACTCAGCAATGCATAATAGCAGCCTTGCATAATATAGTATAGATGGCGCTGGATTTAATTGTCTAAGCTATCGACAATACAATGTAAATTTGCAGTATATGAATATCTATATGGCATATTTCCAAGCCCTTAGCGCACTTAATAATTGGTATTCATGTACTCAAGAGCAAATGCTTTCACCTTCAACATCATTTTTCAGCTCAAGTCACGTGAGGAGAAAACAAATGAAAATGTTGAAATATTTTGACCCCGTAAACAAACCCTCCTAAACCCACTTATAATCCTTAAGTTGAAAACATAAAAAGCTTACAGAACGCTGCTAACTAATGCATTAAAATACAGACGTAAACAAGCATTAGCTAATGATTTCAGCAAACAAATTTAGCAAGCGTGCAGAAACGAAATGCGCAAAACGATCGGAATTTTTCATATATTTTTTTCCATTTGCAATTTAAATGACCACTTTGTTGACCAACGCGAGCATAGGTGTGGTCCAACATTCCCTTCAGGAGGGCCACGATTTGCTGGATGACATTGAATTTTATGCTCGGATCGTGGTGAGCGCCAGTTCTTGGACCTGCTGCTGAGGGACAAACCTTCCATTCTCGGGAAAACCTGCAGCATTGGACACTTCCTAAATTCAGACACCTTCATAACTTGGACGCTGGGCACGGTCCTGAACTCGGACAACTTTTCTACTGTGGAAATTGGTCCAATTTCTTCAACAGAACGTGATCGTTTAATTATGGTCACCAAAACGATTAAACCGATGGAAAGTTTTCACAGTTCAACAAACAATATGCCAATTTAATCCTATCTTATCTTACTAAGTTTGCCAGAAATGGTGCGGAATAAAAGACAAATGGCGCAGACGTCCAGTAAAATGTACATTATAGGACGGTATAGTAGTACTTTCATGTCCCTAAATACAGTTAATTCAACAAAAAAACAAAATAATAAATGAAATAGGACATTGCTCAAATGACCGCTGAATTTGACGTTGTCAAGATAAAAAATTATCTACTGTACATCATAGTATACATGCTACCTTGCATAGTATAGTATAGATGGCGCTGGATTTAATGTTGGCAATTGTTATCAATTTGAGTAACCGCCATTTTGAATCTGACAACAGAAACATTTTGCAACATGTTACATCTGTTTCAACGCTTTTGGTGTTTGGTAATATTAGTACTGTACTTCATCCACCAGATGGGGAATGTGCATGGTGGTGACAACGGGCGTATAACCATGGAGACAAAATGACGGATGTATTAGTGGCCATTTAAATGAGCAATTTTTAATAATAAAGTGACTGTTTTGCCACAGATGTCATCATGTCAAGTACATATTGGTTTTACTACATTGAATTTCATCCAGGATATGACTTGTTAGTATGTTAATATACAAGTAACTATTTATAGCCACTAATGAACGGATAATATTAATAATAATAATAATTTAGCACTGTCATTCTAAGAATAGTTTGTTTAGGAAATTTTTTGGTGAGAAGTCAAAAGCGCTATCAAGCGATTAAAAGAAGTACTAAAAGTACGTGCTCGTACTAAATAGCTTAAGAAACTGATATTAGAGTGGCTATGGATGAGTGTGCTATAGGGAACACTTCCTGTTCATACACACAGAATGTTGCATACATTCTGTACTAAATTTGTTTCACAATTTCCTATCTTATTCTCTTTCAGTTTTCGAAAACAAAATCTAATGAAACTTGGATATGTTACTTTGTAAATATATAATGAACACTGATAAGGTTCAGCATATATTTCTAATCATTAAAAGGCATTTGACATGTTTAAACATTGAGCAATATTGGCAATTATTATTCCAATATGATGTCATTCGACCAAATATGGCTGAAGTACGAAAACTAGAGGAGTTGTACTCTAAATGCGAATCGAAAGTATTACAAAAAAAGTAAATTTTTTAAAAGTTTTTTTTTTAACATTTTAAGTAAAAGAGGGCATGAATACAAATTGTAAATGTTAAATAAAAATATAGTAACTGTTAGTATCCTAAAGCGCATAATTTGTAATACATTCGTGACACTAAACCCTAAGGAATTCCACTTAATGAATTTATTATTATTAATTACTACAGTATTTTAAATGAAGTGGTTACATTTTATTTCGTAACATGTTTGGTTGTTATCATTTCTGCAATTCTCAAGAAAAAAACAGAAATGCAGAATATTTCAATTAATTATCACCATGTCTTTCATGGTGATACCACAAGTACCCACAAGTGACAAGTACCTCCTGTATATATATAATCTTCCATACTTATCCAAGTTTTCATTGAGGTGGCTTTATATTACACTGTACTGCACATGCCTCATACCATATTCTAGCGCCACCTATAGAAATTACACGCAGCACTCATCGATCACGCCAGCTAGTCTATCGAAAACGAATGCAATTTCGGCCATGTTGGTGCACCGGAGGTCACGCAACCCTACTTTAGCTGATCACGTGCAAGGCATAGACTTAGCGTAAATCCATATGTATTTAAGTTGTTGACGTATATTCAGCGATAAGAAGAAGCAAATATCAAAAAAGGGAGATACATGTAGGTGTTATCGTTGATAGACAAATTCAATATTTGGCAAAGTGCACGCCAGGCCCATGTACAGAAAAAAAAAAGATTTTTCTTTTTAAATTCAATCTTCGAACAGTGTGTTTGCGTGACATTTTCAAGGGGAATAAGGTTATCATTGGTAGGAGCTATAAGATTCATGCTTATGCATATAGGTATCAACCGTACGTGTTTATTAAAGTTCATTGCCATTTTTTTCTTGACACACTTTGGTGCTTTCTTGGCTGGAGGTCCCGGATATACAATTATTTTCCAGACCAATGCGATGTAAGTAAACCATCAGTGTAACCCTCTTCCCTCACAAAATTCATATTTTTTTCCTTCTTTGTCTGTCAAGAGCGCATCGTAGTGCCATTAAATTCGGTATTTTTATTCATACTCATTTCGTATGCAAATGCATTCTTGTTTTCTTTGGGTAATGCTCTGTCATGGCGACTGCCGAAAAACAAGAAGGACAGTAGCGTGCAATTCTCCCCATCTGCTTGTAACCTTCTCAAACGGATACTTTAGCCAGCTTAAAAAAAACATTGTACATGTATACGCTTAATAAAATTGCTAGTTTTCAAGGAAAATTAAAATCAAGTCTACCTTGCAACGAATGCATTGCTATACAGAAACGTGTAATTATACGTATATACGCCATATTTATAAACTATTTTTTTTTCTGAGAGTATACAACTTTTTTGCACGTAGAAATAGTCGTGATTCACCCCTTGATCAACTCGTTAATAAAACCACTAATAACACGAATAAATGCTGATAATTTCGAAGTGGCTTGTTGCGGAATTGAGTCATGTGGCACCAGCACTTAGCGTTCTCTACTCACAAGTTCTTCAAACTTTTGCCCCACTCCAATAGATGGCGTTGAAGGCCGTCTGGAAAGGTATGCTATCTAGGCCATTTCTTTTCAAAAACCCTTTTTTTTAAACATTTATCCGCAGATGGCGTTGAAGTCGATGCTCAAGCTCATGGCATTATGCTCAACCTAGTAAAGGTACTAGAACGTGAATTTGAACCGCCAAATGGTTTCTTCCAACTATGGCCACACTCGCCAATAGATGGCGTGGTACAAAATCACCTTTGTTAGAATTGTCCACAGATGGCCTTGAAGTCGCTCAGAAAAGTGTGCAATTAGAACCGTGCTTTATCCCGTTGTCTTATTGAATGTTGTCCAGAAAATTATTGATTTTGAGCCATACTATTTGTTCTTATTACTGTTGTCAAAAAAGTCAACAAATGGCATAAAGGGTACCATAAAAGTATATTTTTAATTCAATGTATTAAGTTTGCCACGTGCCATATATTGTGTTACTGGATAGGTTCATACAGTATTTCTGTACTACAATTATAAAATATGCAGTATACATTTACATTGCAAAATACCAAAATCACTTTTACCACGGGCTCACAGATGGCGTTGAATTTGGATAAATTCAGGGGTCTTGTTAATTACTTTATCTTCAACTCGTTAATGATATAATCCATATTAATAACATTTAATGATACCGAAATACTTAGCATTTGAAAGTTGCCAAAGTCACGTAATGACAAAACTCAAGGCCATTCATATTGTACCAGGTCGTAGATCTAGCCACAGATGGCACTGAAGACAGCAACGAGTACATGTATGGCAAACTTGTGAGGATTTGATTTATGACAGCGCACCATAAAAGGTGTCCTTTTATGGATTAATTTGCTTTGGTAAATACAGCAAAGAGTCAAACATTGCTGATAAAGAATTAAAACGTCGTACAACGCCCTCTTAAATCAACAAAACTAATCATTTGCATTTGCACGTTAGCGATTGAGCGCAACATAGATAAAGTCCCTGTTTGATACAACGACGGCCTATATGCTTGAGTTTTTCACCCAAGGAATGCTCACGGCTGGCAAAAAAATATGTCAAATTATGCCATGTTCTTGGAATTATCTCTCATAAATTGCATACCAAATAATAATGCTTATAATCAGTTAATCACTAGTACAGGTTAGCACACTAATCTTGCAAAAATTGCAAATTACAAAAACGTGCGCATCCAGCGAGGGATAGGTCAGCAAGTAAGGAAGAAATACTACATCATTTTATCATTCTATCTCAAGTAGTTGCAGAGATAATTTCATACCAGGCTGTTTCATACATGTGTCTTTCCCCTGTTAATAGAGGTGTTTTTGGTTTTCAGTGGCGCCATCCATTGGCCGAATTGGCCCATTTTTAAGTTCTGCATTACTCGTCACTAGTGGCGCAGTATCTTTCGCGCATGCGCACTAAAAACTGAAAAGAAATATTAACTACATGTATGTTCATGTACATGCTGTTTCTTGCAGTCAAATATTAAATAATTACATGTATTGTACAATACTGAGAATAGCGAAGATTACCGCTTTGTTTGATACCAAGTGATTTCCGAGATATTTTTAATTTAAGATCGAAAACAGTAGGTTTGATTTGGATGATACATTTCAAAACGACGAAACTGAGAAAATGATTCTTAACAAATAATTTTAACAGATTATGAAAAACCATGTTTAGCGAACTTGAAAGGACGTCTAAATTTGTCCGTTTATCGCATTGTTATATCAGGAGTCAAAATCACACGATTTCAACATCCGGGGACTAGAAATTACATGTATAGTTCATACTATCAGAAATTCGTATTATGCGAGTTCGTTCGTCTCAATGAGGTTTCACTGTATACGAATATTGATGACTATTTCTATTTATGAAATCATGGTCATTTCCTAAGTTCGCCTCCCCAAAAGGAGTTTGAGGATTAGTTCCGCAAATTTAGAGAAAAATCAGGTACAGCTGAATGATAGCAATAAGAAACCATATAAAACGATATATATATATAATTAAAGAAGAGATGTATCATGTATGTTTGTATGTTTGCGACAAATTGTTGAAGTTTGTATGGGGACTTTCAGCATGGGGCGCTGCGGTCATGATACGAACATCAGGCCTACTTCGTCGCATCAGCATCGGTAAGTACAGCCGGGCAAAGCCGGGTTTCACGGCTATAAGGGTTTGTTATATCTTGAATAACAAATTTATTTAAAACGTTCATGTATTAGCCAGTTTTTGTAACATCCAATTTCACTAACATCAAACATAAATAGTATACTTATCACTATAACCTTGTTTCGACTGCCAAACGATGGCAACTCGCAACTTCCAAACATGGGTTAGACGACCAACATGCCCCCTGGTGTTCGCGTATGAAACCATGTTCACTGATGCACGTTGGACACATTTCGAACACGGATATTACAACATTTTCAAGACTATACACCAATTATGCTAACAAGATCGATGGCAACGCCTCATTGCGCTCATAAGTTGGCAATATTTTGACAATATTCCTCCCAAAAAAGGGAGCATTAACATGCAAAACCGAGATAAACATCTCCAGAATATTAAGACCCAACCAGCTGTGGTCATTTTTGGCATGTAGGGTTAAATCGGACGGATGACGAGGCCCACTTGCACAAGTCCCCTTTTATGACTGCTGCTATTCAAGTTGCAAAAAAATGCACAGTTGGTCCATTATACGCCGATTATGCGTCCTATTATGACGTTAATTTTTATCTGTCAGGATACCATTTCCCAGCCACACAACAGCGCATTTTTTGGCAGCCTCCATTGCTGAACAATCCTCAGTTTGTAGCCCGGCTTTTGACCCCTCTCTTTAATTCCTATCAAATTACTCTGGAATAAAAACGGCCGAAACATCTCTCTACAACGAACAACAGCTTTATGTTCGAGGGATAACTTATTGCACGCACGTATACTTATGATATCGGGCTCTGGAAAAATTAACGCCAAATTGGCACGACTTTTGTGCCGCGATTAAGATATACAGCTGAGACCACGCCCACTTATTACTTTCTAACAGGTTGCCAATTGCGAGCCGGGATCGAGTGACGTCAATGACGGTATTTTCAGTTCGTAATTCGCAGTCCTTGAAACGACATGGCCAATTTCTGTACTAACATACGTATACACTGAAACCATTGACGCTATCTTTGGGTTGAGCTAATACCGTTTGTTTCAATTTTTTTCAAGCGCCTTTGATTCGTTATTAAACAATAAAAACGTGATCGTTTGTCAGTCAAAACCGGTTATAGCGAAGTATAATTATACTGTTTATGTTTGGTGTTAGTGAAATGGGCTATTACGAAACTGGCTAATATATTTTTTAAATAAATTGGATATGTATACAATTAAGCGGCTTTCAGCCGCTTAATTCGATCACGTGTGGTGCCAGTGATTTTGATCGAAATAAGCGATGAATGTAAAAAAAAAACACGCTAAACATTCACCTTATCAAAATAATGAGCTTTGTGTTTTCAAAAAATACATAAATTTAAACGTATATATGTATTTACATATATTTAAAATGATATTGGTTTTAAAAAAAAGTTATAAGTGGTGTTTGATGATACCTGCTTGCTGCAACGGCTGAAATTTCTTTTTCTAAATAATGCAGTAAATCCATATTTGAGTACAGCCGCTGATGCATTAGATAGATGCTTACATGTACGCATGCGCGTTTTCGAAACGTGTTTGTGCTTGTATGAAAGCTGCTTAAACTTGTTTCGTGGCACAAGTTTGGCACATGTGACACTTTGATAGAATTAAGCGGCTTTTTTATACTTAGGGCAGTAAAGGAAAAAATCCGTTCTGTAGGTTTTGATCAAATAAAATGGCTGATTGGATTAAGCGGCTTTCAGTGTAATACAAAATCTAACAAAAAAGATGGGCAGAATAGCAAAACTTGGTTATACATTGTATATGGTTTCTTATTGCTATTATTCATCCCTAGGATAGGTTAGGTTAAATTATTGTGCCCAATATTTCAATTTTTACTGTATGCCATGGAAGTTGTGATGGGCAGAATAGCAAAACTTCGTTACATATGGTTTGTTTTTGTTATCATTCATCCGTACCAGATTTTCTCTAAATTTGGGGAAATTTTGTGTTGTGTGGATATATTGCATTAAGGAAACCAGAAATCCAAATTTCTGATATTACAATAGCCAATTTAGAGGGTAACTTGCATGGTACAGTATTATGAAATTAATTTATTTTGCATCTTAAAGGCCGTCACACACGGGTCAATTTGTTGCCATATTTCTGGAAATTAAAGGTATGTTCAAAAATCATGTTTTATAAGTTGCAAATGATGAGAAATGAAACGTTCTCATTTTTTAAATTTTAAATACTTTGTTTTAAAATTCAAAAATTAAATCGAATAACTGTGACATTTGAATTTCTATTTTTAAAAGCCATAGTTAGTAAACTGCTGAAAAATATGTACCGGACTTTTCAGACACGCCTAAACATGCCAGAAATTCGGCAACAAATTGCCTTGTGTGTGACGACCTTTAAAGATTTCTCATGGTTTTTTTAAAACAAAATTATGAAAGAAATTTTACCAAATGCAGGAAATTTGGCATACCGTAAATACGGAAATAAACGCCGGGGCGCTTGTCTGCAATTTTTGAGAAACCCCCCGGCGATTAATTGAGGTA
>JAQGAO010002498.1:0-19501 GCA_034697705.1 Ommatoiulus sabulosus
CTGTATAAATTTTCCTACGGCAACAAGCTAGTATAGCTTTCGCTTTAATTGTTGTAATAATAATAATAATAATAATATAAAGCAGTGTTGTGCAACCAAATTTTTTCGCCAGATCTGTTTCCTATTAAAATTTGTTGTGAAACATTTTGAAGAAACTGTTGCATTGCTTCGTTAGTTTAAACTTGGCATAAAATATCCGAAAATGTTCTACTTATGGCACATTTTCTGTAAACATAATCACGTAGTGGTAATACTTTGCACATATCACTAAAAATTTGTTTGGTTTACATACTATACAGATTATTTCATTAAACAACAACGATTGATGAAAATGATAGCAATTGCCTGAGAGTGAAAAGTGCATTAAATGGCGAAAACTTTTCCGCAGCTATTAATAAAAACTGTATATTTTTAAATAATAACAAGAATAAAGAGAAATCAGCCTAAAATTCCTATACGTCCTGCTATACGAACTGCTACGTTTACGAGGCCTGTCCATAGAAAAAATAGCTGAAAGTTCCGCTTGTAAATGGTACTAAATCAGGTTTCGAGTCTATATCCCCCCCTCCCTCCACCATTAATTAAATTTAGTAAGTGTTATAGGTTTTCTTAATGAGCACGAAAAATGATGATATTAGATCATTAA
This sequence comes from Ommatoiulus sabulosus, assembly GCA_034697705.1. Lineage (NCBI taxonomy): Eukaryota > Metazoa > Arthropoda > Diplopoda > Julida > Julidae > Ommatoiulus > Ommatoiulus sabulosus. Next base: position 647 of record JAQGAO010002498.1, read on the forward strand.
AGATTATTTATTCGTCAATGTTGTCTCCTGAAGCACGGTGCAATCGGCCATTATAACATTTTCACGAGGTACAATGGATATACATGTACAAAATGGTGTCTGATTGGGTTAAAAAATATTTGGGCATGACATCACAAAGGAGTTTTTATCCCCGTGCATGACCCACTTCACAGCATGTCAAACATTCGAAACCACAAATTTGGGAGTGGATTCTCTAGTAAGGGGACGTTAGAAAGCGATTGAATCTTTACGAATGTTTTATACGAGCAATTTCTATCAGGAAAATCACTTTGCAGCGACATGGAAAAAAATGGAAAACAGCGATGGAAATAAAAATAAATTGGTATTAAACTTATTTCAAGGTAGTTTTCATATCCTGATGCTTGTTTATGATAGTTCCTGCTCATAAAAATCAGAACGATCCAAGCTTTCGCTTTTTCTACCTGTGTGTATTTTGGAGAAGTACTCAGATAGAAGCTTTACGAATGGCCAATTTTGGCAGTCGTGAACTCATTTGTGTAAAAGGAAAGCATTCATCGGTTTAAATACAGCGATAACATTGCATGAGCACGTCACTTCACGACTAGCTTTCAAAGTGGCATTCGTAAAGCTTCTGTCTGAGTAACTATAGTTATGTTCCTGTATCTTTACCGACTAATAATTAAGATAGCTGTTAATACGGATTAATTATCCCCACAGCAATCAACATAATTAAGCATGAATTTTATCAACTTTTTGTGCAGCTCACGCTGTTTAACTCTTAAAAAATGGCGTTTTAATCGTACTTTCAAACGGATGTAGGTGCAACGCTCGTTAGTAGTTAATAAGAGTTTTTTAATGTAGACTTTTGTCGCCTTTGTGAAGTATGGTATGCAACTATGCATTTTAGCCTTTAACCGGTTATTCAGGCTCGAAAGAGTTGCGTGAGTACAATTTTTGCGAATTCTATTTGATTATCGAAACAGGTGCCTGAACCTATCCAACAAAACACCTTGCATCCAAGGTTTCAAAAAATGATCATATTTTTAAGTATAGGTTATTTTATACTCCAGTTTCGCCAAAAAATTAAACAAATACCAAAGAAGTGTTAGACAACGATTTTTTTATTATCATATTATGAGACATCCTGTTTCAAAATGTACATGTATTACATGAAAATGTAAAATATGTAAAATATACATTTTTGAGCGCGCGCTTTATTAATCCCAGTACCCACTATCAGAAAACTACAACCAAAAACCAAAAACTTGAAACTTTTCAGGCTTGTGGTAACGAAAGAAATTTCCTTGTAAACTGTTTTAACAAAACCAAAAACTAGAAAATCAAATAAAGTTTTCCCTTCGCGTCGAGTGTCGGTATCTCGCTTTCATCTGGTAAAACTAGGCCAAAACTTCTTGGCGGTGGCTCTGATATCAACGCTTATTCTGCACGACATCGATGATAAGTTAGTCTGCAGACGATAGCATTTCGTATCTATCGTGTTTTTAATTCTGTAATTATATATGCTCATTGCGATCAGTATATACTTGTATATATATATAAGTAAAATACTAGCTAAATAATAGAATTGAAAAATGATGCACCTACGAGCGTCTCTGATATTTAATGACGTTATTAATAATTGATATATACAAATGATTGCCTACCTTAAACTGATGTTTAAATCATTAAACTATTAAAGGTTTATGAAATTATCTCAAACAAAACTTACAGCTCTTTAGTGAAAAGGAAGAAATAACCGAACTTATGGTGGCATTAGTCTTAGATGTGGGTTTTTGCAGATGGTTTTTTTTTTTTGCAGTGTGTACCCTCAAGTTTTAAAAAACTAGTTTCATGAATCTGTTGAATTTGGTTTCCTTCACGTTTAAAGTTTAAAGTTTTTGGTTTTTAGTTATGGCTTTCGCATAGTGTGTACTAGGCTTTAGACTTGTACCTACTGTAGGTTTTCTATATATGTGTTCACTTACTCAACTTCGGACAACCATTTTCGGTGAAATCGAAAAAAAATAATATCTAATATCAGACATCAACGCTGGAAAAATATGCCATAGCTTCAATTTTTAAAAAGAGAACAATAAAACAAAACTTTATCAAAATATGTTAGCATCCATGCTTTTAATCTCCCGCCTCTTTTCATCCCACAAAAATGAAAATCTTGATTCAGCACATTTATGTTGCCAGCCAATGTCCAATAAGTTGTCCACATTACCGAAAAATACCGGGCCAAGAAACTGCATTGCCGAACTAAAATAGACCGAGAAATCACATTGCCGAACCTGGTGCGCAAATTCAGTCAACGTCTGGAGGGCCATCCATAAACGACGTCAATCGAAGCCATTTTAAAAATGTACCAAAATCGATTAAACCTTAAAAAAAAATGTGCGTTTTTGCGGAAAAACATCACCCTTCGAAGCGCAGATTCCGCGACTGATGGCGCATTCGAATCGTCCAAAAAATCTGCACCGGTGTAGATTACAATGTGAGGCATAAGTCTGTTAAATCGGCACTATTGCAGGCAGCAGGTGCAACAAGACTTTACAGACTTATGCCTCACCTTGTAACCTACACAGGTGCAGATTTTTTGGAAGATTCGAATGCGCCATTAGGCTACTTTTAAGTCGAGTTTTGGTTGGAATTTTTACCACCAGACGTCCAATCACGTGTTTTGGTCAGCGGCATGACTCTTTAGGTACCATTCATAAAAATTGCCGAGTATTTGTTCATGAATGAATGCATGACATGTGTATTCATTACAATTGGATTTATAAAAGATGGCCTGAATGGACTAGTTTGTTTTACTTATTTAAGCTTTTTTTTTGCCAGCGCCCAGTTTTTCTGCGTATCGTCAAGCCTTCGAAAAATGTTATTCAGCAATTCCGATTAAATTAAATAGAGTGCTGGGTATGCTCTATGTTCATAAATCTACCTTTGCCGTGTTTTATTATTATACAATACAATGCTGGTCATAGTCATGTGGCATAGTGCATTCAGTAGATCTAATTTTAGAAATCCGGCTGGATAACAATAATAGGACAATTAAGATTTTAGTTTTAATGTGCATGGATCACTTTATTTATACAATAAGTTCTGTTTCCTGTTTTCTATATTGGGAAAAAATAATGTGAGGTATTGCAAAGTTCCATGCCGGATGAACACAAAAATCGGTAACTCGATTTCTGTGAACTTGTCGCTGACCTCGTAATGTGGTTGGAATTCTGTTCCATGGGCGTAATTTCAAAGTGCCTAAATATTATGTTGTGCAAATAAATTTTGCAAAAAGCTGGTAAATTCATCGATGACGCTTTGCACACAAGACGACATGCAGTCACGACAGTACACTATTTTATAAGAAATGAAATATGATTTTAGGAATATGTATCCGTTTAATCCTAATGTACATATAGAATTGTAGATGCTCCCTCCACATTCATACTTAATTATCTCCAATGTCTAGCTGAGTTTAGGACTGTGCTTATAGGAAACTGTCTATATACTAGCTGTCTAACAATCCTTAGACAAATTTTCAAAAAGGCAAAACAACAAACCGAATTTACAAGTTAGTTTACTTGTTTCCACTTCAGATAGAATGTGTCTAGGTTTCTTTTTGTCTGGGTGCAATGAGGACAGCATGACTATAGTGTTTATTCAAATTATTTACTAAATGAATCGTTGTGTCTGCTTTGTGTTCATAATCAGGACAGTATAATGCACGCTTATTATTCGTCAGTCTGGACATGCATGTCCACTGTAGATACATGGTAGATACATTACATGTCTCTATACGTTTACTTAAATTAATTAGAAAAGATTTCAGGCTTGCTATGTAATTGTTTTCATACTTTTTCTGGATTCTGACCGACGCTTTCTCCGTTTTGATTAGTGTGACTGTATGCATGCCCTGATTTTACCATTCTACTGTATACGTACAATGTACTTCCTGGAACGTTATTGTTATTTTTCGTAAAATTGGATAAAAATGGTATAAATGACAAAAGTTCAACATCTACGGGAGGATTTATAGTACTTGGAAAAATTACTGACATGAACATACTCTCCTTTAGAACAGAAATACAAGTACTTGTACTTACGGCGCATTTCCAAGTGTGAAAATATCGTTTCTGGATGGCAGGTCGTGCGGGTGATTTGTTTGTCCACAAACGTCGCTGAGCATCACTCCAAATGCTAGGCATATTAACCATCCAAATTCCATCCTAAATTGATACGATTGAAAACAATATTAATTACTACGCAGTTGGTAAAGTAAAATTGACACTTTCTCTATCCGTCAACAGTACAATTGTACTGCGCCAAATGCTCAAAATGAGGCATAGATTTGAGCTCGAAACTAAACGAAACCGAGTGAAATGCTATATAGACAACGAATGATGATCGCAAATATTATACCCCTGACTGCGCATATAGTTATTGTATTTCATCAATACATGATGGTTTTTTTCATCGTGCATGAGGTTTAGTTCGAAAATCCTCTGCGTTCATTGTGATTCTGAGCGCCAAAATTTGATATGAAATTAAAAACTACTAGATATGCGATGCTGGGCCTCTGGATTTTGTTATCCATACTAACAGAATATTGACGCGATGTTTCAGTTTTATCTAGTTGTCCAATTTGTAGCAGCACGTGCGTTTTTATCAAACATTCTGTTCGTTCTTCTCATTGGTTGTCCACTGTAGAGTTAGCATTTACTCCGAATATTTGACATATTTCTGGGGCCAGATCTTCAACTTGAGAAACCAAAATTGACAACGCGTTCCCTTTCTTCGATTGGTTACAAAATGTCATGAAACCAATCAGGGAATGGGAGCGCGTATTTAATTTTGGTTGTGCGGGGTGAAGATCTGGCCCCTGAATATCTTGGTGAATGCAAGTGACATCGAGTTATTGCCAACGTTTCAAAGTTTTGGTTCTGAGCAAATGCTTTTATCATTTTATTTGTATGTGGGGATAGCAGCATCATTGCATCCGTTTAAGTCCAATTTAAGAACATAAAATATACTGGTATATACCGAGTGTTCCATTTTAAAAGGAACCACTGCAATTGAAACATCTCGGAGAATAGACATGTTGTCGGAATAACTGAATTTTTTCATGTAGGCCTACTGCATATACGGCATCTTTTACTGAAGTCCAACTTAAGAATCTAATGTTTTCACTGATTTGACAGTATTTTCTTCATAGCCTACAGAGTGTCTCATTTTTAATGGATCCACTAAAACATCTCGGAAAATAAGCATGTTACGAAAAAATATTCTAAACAAAAGTTGTTTGTTTTGAAGTAGATTGCAAGACGGCACTATCAACGGTACACTAATACTGTGCACGTGTATACAATATGTACATTTACATGGTCATTACATTCCGTAAGGATGTACATATATTTGTTTAATTTACAAAGTTCAAGTTCAATCGTGGATTATGTGATAGATCAATATTTACAAATAAATGTTCCAATTAAAAAAGTTATACATTACAGTTTTAGAAATGTTTCAGAGGATCCTTTATTCATGGGACACCCGGTATAAGGGCATCACATTATCAAGAAAATCGTGACAAATAAGTGAAAACATACAATACACTAGATTTTAAACCTAATTGACTCGGAGCGAAAACGCAAATATCCCATGCAGAACAAATGCATTAACCGGTACGAAATTAAATATTTGAGGTACTCAGATAGAAACTTTGCGAGTTGCCCTTTGAGAGTCGTGGAGCGATGCATGCAAACGGAAGCAATAACCTTGAGTGAATTTTACACCAATGAGCATGTCGATTTTGCACAGAAGACTTCACAACTGCCAAAGTGCGTTTCGTAAGGGGTTTGAGTACCTATGCGAAGGTTGCAAGTGTCAATATTTTTTGCAAATCATTTCGAATTAGGATTGACATCGTTATCGTTGCATCTTTATTGGGAGTGTTACAAATAACGTTCACTGCACCAGTTTTTTGTTGTTTTGTTTCGCTTTCTTTCATTCCCGTTTAATGACTTAATGTCCTCTACCTCCTAAATAGTATGAGTCACTCATCGAAAAATGTGCCAGGTAGTACTTGTTATAATTCAAGGAATGGGATTTTCTCGGTAATGCAGTATCGTTTAATGCAGTGTCTTGGTTCAAGGGGAGTAAACAATGTCGACAAACATGTCACCTTCAACTTCAGACAAGATTAAAAAACTCATTCGTCATGACTTCTGATGGCTAGAAATACCAGCGTGTACATACATGGAAACGGCTAATCGTGTTTTTAGAAAAATTGATGAACTGCGGTTCGTACGAGCGTGGCCAGTTCTTAAAAAATGTTCCACAATTGAGCCTTAGGGGACTTAGCAATTAAAACAATTTGCATATTGATTACGTTAAAACCTAAGGCGGATGCGAAATCGAGTACAGTCGAGCCTCGTTAAGAGGTACTGGAAAGGGCGTCAGAATTTGTTCGTTTAAATTTAAACCGTAGTTCGTGTTATCAGAAATCAGAAATAAGATGATTTCAGCAAACGGGGACTGAAAATTAGGTCATTATAAAATCGTATTAAGCGAGTTCATCTTAATGAGGTTCCATTGTATCTGAAAATTTAATGGCAAGGCGATCATTAGTAAGCTTATTTCCAATTCAAATTAGGTATCGTGAAATTGCAGCTTGTGTCAAAAAATTGATCATGTCATTTTTTAAATAATTAATAACGAGTCTTCGTTATTAGTTGATTAAAAGACAAATATAATATAACCAACAAAAATATTATTTTTTTTTAATACGAAATGTTAAACCCATTAGTAATTGAAACCATAACCACATATTATGTTATGATCATTGATAAAACAGACAAAAATGAAATGCCTCTAAAGTATATACAAAATTGAAATAACGGAATTTGGGTAGCCTACATTTTAATTGGGGGTTATTTTTTATTCATATTTTAATCAGCTCCTGATGAAGATTCATTGAGTCGATACGTTGAGCTTCAAGAATACCTGTTTGAAGATGGAGAAAATTGATTTTTAACGTAAATATCTCGAAAAAGTTTTGATTTGTTTTTTAATTGAATTCCGTGTTCCCTATTCAAGTCAAAGAACAATACTATATAAATCTCCAAAAGTGAAAAGTCTAAACGAATATTTTCAATTTGAGACCAATATACTGTACATGTACATGCATGTATACAAATTATACTGTATATGTTCAAATTACACATTTATTTTGGGAAAACGCGTTTTTCTATAGAATTGAGTAAATGGCGTTAACAGGTTATTGCGAACTTGGCCTTGTCTTTTGAAAAATTGAAACTCCCGACCACTTTATATATATATTGCAGTATTAAATTTGTCTGCCATTATAGACCAAAACAAGCTTTTTTTAAGTCGTCACAACGAACAAATGAATCAATGCACGTTTTTGAAAATATGTACATGTATATAATCATGCAATCAATCCACTTTTGCATTATTAAAGCAATTGATCTTAAAAATGGTGACAAAGAGCTATAGTTTGACACTCATTTAAAATAAGTCTCCCTCGTAAAGTGGTTTCATTATCATGTGGAAACAATTCCTTTGATCTTCTGGATATCTTTAAAAAAAGATTTTGACTATATACAAAGCAGTTTGTTCGGATAAATTCTTTTCTAGCAGGTAGTGCATTCCTGTTTTCAGATTTCGTAAGTCTATAAATTAGATTTTTAAACATTTTGACATTCTATCATACTCATGTTTCATTATTAAATAGTAGGAAACTATGAAAACTATGTAAAGTGTATGTGTCATGCCAACATAATATTTACTGGCTTATATGTTCAGAGTTTTTTTGCATAAATGTGCATATTAAGCATGATATGAAATTGATTCGAAAGGGGTAAACAACATCAACATTTTGAATGGAAATGATTAGTACTTGTGGTCTACCAATAGGAGAGTTTTCTTTGCGAATTTTGTGGACGAGTATTTGAATGGAGAAGGAATTTCAGCAGGTTACTTCCTGTCTGCACGTTGTGCATGATTGTGGTATTATAAGTTACATTTTTATTTCTTTATTATTATTATTTTTTTTTAAATTATCAAATGAAAAGCAACGTCGTTTTACCAATAGAAAATTTAACACTGCCATTGTGTTTATAAGAATTAGAAATTGAAGCAATAACCTTAAGGAATGACTTCCTAGATCTTGAGTTGTAATTTTGTTTATTGTTAAATATGTGAATTGAAGTTCTGAATTGAGAGGTTCGTTGTTTGAAGCGAAAGTTTGTGTTATTTTTGCAGAAGACGAAAATTGCTCTATTATGCAAGTTGTTAGTTTATGATAAAAATATAATTAAAATAAGTATAGCACCCGTCGACAAATACATGTAAATGATCCAATTTGGTTATCAGCAAAGCAATTTATAGCATAACAGTACAAGTGTACATTGTACATGCCCATATTTATACAATGCTCATTGGGGACAGTTCCGCCGTAATTTGTACAGTCGAACCTCGTTAAGACGAAAATTCGTTTGTTTAAAAGCTTTGTTCAGCGAATCTTGGAAACTCGAAAATTCATTCCTTTCATCTAAAAATGTGTAATATCCGAATTTGGAATTCGTCTTAAACTAATAAATTAACATTATTCATCCGTACCCTAGAACGGGAACCAGAAATGAGTTCTTCTTTTATGAGGTTTCACTGTATCCATATTATTACCGATGCATTTTAAACATTTAAATTTGAGAAGATCGAATGAACAGGTACATATATAGTATCGATCAATTAATGATCCTATTTGTTTTTTAGTCATTACTGAGTGGCTTTCGGTCGCAAAATCAATCTCTTTGGATCGTTTTTGGATCTTCTAAATGAGAAAGTTGAAGTCCCCTTAGCATTGTTCCATCGATTGGAACAATCGATTTCTGTATCGTTAAACATCATCAAAAATGCCCAAGCTTTTGAACGCCCTGACGCACGTACGCATATTGTAAACGTTTGCATACATTTCAAGTGTCATATTGGAGACTTAAGCTATACTTAATGAGAGGGTCATCTACCTAGGTCAGAATTTCAGTTAGCACATGACAGCACTCTTGTTATATTCCGATCGATTATCTTCCTCTGAGTGCAGACATGTGTCACCCTTCATGCATATGAGTTTGGTATAATCAGCAATACATAATTTAAAATGCAAATGGAGGTATTTTTATAGGAAGTGATGGGCAGAAAGGATGAGTCACAATTCACGAAAACTTCGTCTTCATACTTTTCATTTTTCCATATTTTTTTTAAAGTTTCGAATGTACGAATTATGTATTACATGCTTTTAGTAACGTACCTAGCCCTACAATTTCCAATTTTATAAGAATGTGGTCGTGTGAATTAATGAATTGCTCAGGCAATTTATTTCACAACAATAGTTACTACTACTTTGAATACTAAAGGCTGTCATACACAAGGAAATTTGTTACCGAATTTCAGGCGAGTCTATGCCTACAATAAACCGCATATACAATTATACAACCTTTAGTTACTTTGTTTTTGGTTTCTCTCCATAGGAATTTTGCTTGCTTTTCGGTATGGTTTTCATGCATTGCATGATAGGCCAATTTAAGGGGTATAGAATGAGCTTCGATCACATGACCTTGTTTGTCTCATTTCGTCACGCATTTTGGTCCCAGCTTTCTTATTGCAGGTAGTATGCTAGTGTCGAGTGACTTTTAATTGGGGTGTAATCGTATTTCAAAAATACAATACTGTAACATTGTTGCATCAATGGATGTTCTGCAGATTTCTCCATTATGCCGGCATCACGTGACAGCATTTTCATTCTACTAGTGACATACAGTATTTACTCTGCGGCACGTTTATTTAGTCGATGATTCGTAATACCTACATGAGGTCCAATATTTTTCCGAATATTGATGGATTCAGCCAGTGCTTCAAATTTGAGAGCTACATAGGTTTATTTACAGTGAATTCAATCTTATTGTAGTATCATAGTTGAACTTGCCTGGAATAATTAAAGCTGGGTATTATTTTACTTATAAACTACATTGTGTAGTGTGAATGAGTCTTAACCTGGTCATTCCACTTCATCAACTCGGGCTTTCTACGATCACCCGGAGTCCTATTTCACCTTGAAAGTACGATAGTAAATGTCTGCAGTTTCAAAACATGAATGGGCAAATTTTAAAAAAGAAAGGCTCGGATAGTTCTGATTTTTTTTGAAAGGAAAACTCTTCATAAGCACCACCGAGAACAGCAAAGCACTTTTTGCGTATAGTTTTTCCCCGTCTTTTTCATGTCTGAATGTACAATTGAACTGTATGGAGTTGAAAAACCCCAAAAACTAACAAAACCGATTCTACGAGCAAAAACAAGATTATCCCAATGCTCTTTTCGTTGGTGTTCGTAATTGTACTCTAATTGTCCGGGTTTTCAGTTCCAACATCACGTGCAATCGGTTCAATGTACATGAAATTTCATGAGACTCCGTATTTAAGTTTAAGAGTAACAGCGAGGGGACAGTGGACATATATAGTCTAACCCGGGCGCCGAGGGTAATGGGGCGCCTAAAAATGAACAAATATTATATTTTGGATGTAAATTTACCAAATGTTTGCGACATTACATCATGATGCCTTAGACTTTGGTTGTTCTTTTTTCACTTAAGTTTGCGTGAATTTCTTGTTTATAAATTTTTTTGGTTATTTTTAGTTTGGGGTTTGTTCAAACATATGATTAACATGGCCTGTGAAAATATTTGCGAATTTTGTCACGCATCTGTGAATTTTCATCCAAAAATTCGCGAATTTTATTTCACAGATTCGCGAATCTTATTATACAAACTTGCAAATCTGCGAAAAAAGTTGCGAATTTTTTTTTTTTTTTTTTTTAATTATCCAGACAATAGGCAATATTTTCGAATAAAACTGGGAAATTTTCCAAAAGCAATATTTGCGAAGTTTGTCGAATATACAAGTAGACAAAGGTTGGGGGTGGTCCAGTGGAGGTGCCTATCCCCAGTCCCGCGTCTTATCAAACACTAATAACCCATGAACGACGGGTAAACAGCTAGTGTTTAATATAATGCGGCCAAAATGACCGAAAAATGCCCCTGGTGGTCATTAGTGGTGAAATTGCTACGTGCGTCAAAGCGTTGAGCCAGCGTTTTCAACGGCGCGCCATCGAACCTGCATTTACTTTTCAATTTGGTAATCAGTGTCATCCCACGCGCGAAGCATGTTTAGGCCAGTTTTACGCCTATTATAGATGAACTAAAATAGGGCATGTGGATCAATTATGCTAAATGCGCCATTCTGGAATCGTCGTTTTGGATCTCGAGCGTCTTGACACCCAGAACAGGGCAGCCTGGAACAGGGAAAGCCAGACACCCTTCGCCCGTAGCATCGCCGAAAAAATCACAGGGCGCGGACGAATGAACGCTACGAATTGAATACTAATAAGTGCATTGATATTAAAAAGTGCGAAAAAGGTGGCGCATGCAGAGGCCTATGCCCTTTCGGAGCCGAAAGGCACGTACGAAGTCTGGTCAAGCCGCGTACACGATGGTACCACGGTACCATCGGCTCCGGCCGTCCAATGGCCGCCCGGACAGGTATGTGGCACGATAATGATACATCCATAAATTTGGCCTATCTGCGTCTGGTACATGTACCCCCTTCCTTACTGCTAAACCGAACCCGCTGCTGATGGATATATTGCCCCAGTCGATTCGCAAAAACTACGCAACTGATTCCGGGAAAAAAAAAATCGCACGGGGAAACTAAAGCATCGTCTGATGAGGTTTCCGCCTAATTTCGCCTTGAAACGCCAGTTCTTGAAAAAAATTTATTTTGTACACGCGGAGGTCGTAGAAACTGGTGGTGTATAATTCATCTTAGCCTTTTTATATAAGCCGAAAGCAAGACTTGAAGTTGATATTCAGGGTACCCCCCAGACCTGGAAAACCTGGAAAATTCAGGGAACTTGAAAATGTCTGGAATGGAAGTTATGGAACAGTATAAATGCAATAAAGTGGCAATACGTATAAGGTTATAGTTAATTTAAATTCATAATAAGTCAGGGAACTTGAAAATGTCTGGAATGGAACAGTAAATGCATGCAATAAAGTAGCAATTAATGCATATAACGTTATATACTCAACATTAAAGAATTGTTGCATTTTGTTCGAAATTATGTATGTACTTAATTGTTCGAAATAATCGAAGGTTATGGACGATTAGCATATACAACAAAATAAACACGACTAATTAATATATGATGTTTTTGTAGCGGTTTTATTACCAAGAAGGAAATTGCTCCGCGAATTACGTGGAAAGTTTCTTTATCAAGAATCCAATTCATTATCTGGTGCCATTTTGCGCACATTTGCGTTCCGATCACGATTTTCAACCTCATGCTAAATAGCTCGTAGATCAATGTCATGAACCACTATTGCTACTGTGTATACGTTTGGGAGTGACTATGTTCGTTGTGTTTTAAACTTTGGCGTCATATTTCGCAGTAATTGAAATGTTGTCACGGCCAATTCCTTAATAATTAATTCAAATCATGTCATTTATAAGATTTCGAACCATGAAGGTTTGAAAACTTCTATCTGGCATTTCACTTTTTTGCGTACGAAGCAGATAGCCATCAGGAAGTCGAGGAATACTGCGTATTACACAATGTATTTGTTATAGCCTGTCATAAAACTAAATATATACAAACATGCAGCGTAAATATACGAGTTATGATGCCCTATTAGTTTTATGGGATATTTATTAGAACTATAAGTTACCAGACACATAGCGTGCATTGATAGCTCGTTGCACCGACAACAATGGCACCGGGTTATTTACACGTGGCAGGTTTTTGTGATCAAGATTTATTTGCTAACGTCACACTTACTGCATTTGCGTACTATCGATTTGTTAATTTGGTCTAAATGTTGATACCTACTAACACATTTGCTTTTCCTATAATTGATATTGATATGGCCCTGATGTGATTTCGAGAAGCGTCTCGGTAAGATCGATTTTTCTGCTGCAGAATACGCAGCGCTAATAAAACTTGGAACTTTTAGTCTTTAAGTAATTAAATAAATAAACACCTACATCTATTCATTTGTATTTATAAACAGAATATTCATTCATTAGATGGCATTACGGTTGAGTGCTGCTAGCCCTTTGTTTATAAACAGGTGATCTACTTGTATACATTTTCGATGAGATTGTTTTAATCTACTGTAAGTTGAATTCAGTTTGATACAAATGGTTTCCTTCCTTTGTCGCGTACGAGTGCATGAATAGGATATATACGCTCGTACATGTATAATTTGTGAACAAAATAGAAAGAGCACATGTCACGCATTGCATGGACAAATATATGGCACGCATACTGTATATGCCGTCGCACGAGCGTATATCTCATAGCCCCATATAGTTGCTGAACTCATGCAGAGGATTTACGAATCGTATTTTGGCAGACCCGAGGAATCAAAGGAATGCATTGATTGGCTTAAAAGCGATAATTGAGTGAGTTTTTTAAACCAGTGAGCGTGTCAAGTCTAAAAACTGAGCATCTTTCACAGTTGTCTGTCCATTTCTGAACTTTTCAATCCACTCATAAACCGAACGTTTGGACATTACTCGGACCTTAAACGGCCTGAGCCGCTATCTCCTCGGTGTCCATCTTTGCTTTCGAATTTTAAGTCCGTGTAATTTTTAAAACGTATCTTTTAATATGAAAATATGTTCAGGAATGATAGAAGACTTTTTCCAACAAATTTCATTAAAATTCATACACCCGTTTTTTTTTTAAATGATTGCGGAAACTAAATGAACACCCCTCGTATGTATACTCATTTATGGCTTATCACTTTTAAATTAATATCAGGTAATAGGCCTACCAGCTAAAACATTTTTCCGTCAAAGACGTACACTGTCTAAGCAAACCAAAAACTGGCTGGTTAGGATATGGCCATTCGTGGGATTCCTTCGCACATATTAATGCATGTGCCTCATAAATTGTCCCACGGGGCCACGTGTTACCTTTAATGTTTCCATGGCAACTATAAAAGCACAAAAACTTGCAAGAAACAATGCGTTACAATTTGAGCCGGATATAGCGTGTGGGCCAACGCGAGAATGCCTAAGAAATGGATTAGTTTCAGGGTTTGAATTCCCATTTGCAAGCACAGAAGGGATAAAAGGGCGGAACCCTGAAGCAGAATTGATGCGTGATTAGGCAAGCCCAATCAAGGAATCAATATCTAGCTCAAAATGGCTAGGTAGTCAGAGCATCGTGCTGTTTGGTGGGGCCTTACTTACCAGGGGTCAGAGCTAAATAACTGATTTTATGGCACGATCAGAAAAGCAATATTGAATAGCCTGTGCGTGCTAAATAATTTCCAAATGTGTTATTAATCATAGTGGAATTTAATCTTAATTCGTCGAAATAAAATCCGATGCTGTGAGCCTGTGGGAGTGCATGCTGTACGATGTTTGGTTGGCCAAAGCTAGTGGGGTTTATAACGGATTTATACATGTATTTATTAATTTATTTCTTATAGTCTGGATAGCAGAAAAATGAGAGACGTGTCTTTCACGAAAAGTACACGTGTTTGATTTAGTTACAACGAACTTTCCAAGGTGATATCAATACAGTTAGTCGATGAGTAACAGAAATACAAGTACAGTGGAAGTTGTGAAACCTAATTCAGAAGAACTCGCATTAAAGGAATTTCTGATAGTATGAACTCATTTCCAGTTCATATTCCAAAATATGAACTAATACAGTTAAATTTCTTCGTATGTGACGAATTCCGAATTCGGATATTACAAGTTCTCGGCTAAAACGAATTAATTTTACGAGTTTCCATTTATGGAAAAAATGGTACGCTATATGTAACGGGGAATTCTATAGACGATAAATGTTGCAGGACCTTCCCATTCATATGTGTGTAGTAGGATTTCATTCAAACTTCGATGACATTTTAGCTCCTATTGTTTAAGTCATGTTTTGTCTGACTTCTGATTATAACAAACTACGGTTTAAACGAACAAATATTGACGTCCCTTGAGAGGTGTCTGTGTAACTAATCAAAAACTTGAAAGTACTAAGTTCAATGCAATGAATTTAAAATACAGTTACATGTATGTTTGTACATGTATCAAACATTCAATACTGGTGCAATATCGTAAATCCTAAAATAAGGCAGCATTGCCGTCAATTATAATCATTTTTTGCCATAAATTGTGAACTATTTGTGAACTCTAAGAACAATTTTAATGACCATCAGTGCTTACATGTTAACGGGATTTACATGTATGATATCCCATCTAATAATATAATTAAATAGATAATAGACAATCGAGTAAATGCTCGAAGGCCAACATAACTTCAAAAAAATCGTGAAAATCACATTATGAAAAGATTTGCGATAGCAACGAGTTTTGTGGAATTTTGTAAAAAGATTGGCATGTTCGAAAAAAAAAAGAAAGACATCTAGCTTTTATTTTCAAAAACCATCAAAAACAAAATGAAAAACTAAATTTTTCGAGAACGAAGGTTTTTCAAGGGAAAGTGACTTTCTTTCTAAACTATCGTATACATGAGTTTCTATAGTCGTTATCGATATGTTTCTTTTGTTTTTAAAACGTAAAATGATAAAACTAATAAATTCCTTTGTATAAAAGGTAGGCCAATTTATATCCTAAATTTTGCGGAAGTTTAATGTTTCATTATAAAAGGGGTGGTTTTTAGAGCCTTTGAGATGATAGTAAACTTAAATATCGGGATAAATGATGCAACAATGTCTTTTGAGATCCTGGGAAGAATCGGAGAATAATAGGTGTTAATTTATTTGTTTGTAAATGCAGTAAAACAAGTCTAGTTACTTATATTTACTTACTGGCATCGCATATTATGATATCACTTAAAAATACATTTGTAATATGCATGCAGTTTAGTTTTAATGAATGTTGACTGGACGTTCATTAAAGGTCGTGTTCTGCCCCTTGGTCATTACCTTTAATTTTTTATGTGTACAAATTCCTGCATGGTATCACTTAATTGCTGATGCTAGTCGTGTAATATATACATTTTAATGTTAATTGAAAACAGCATGGAAATTGTTGTTCTTGACATGTTTATAACTTGAACTTCACCATGGCTGTCGTCGTTTTAGATGCTTCTTTTTGTACCTGTTACTAACATTCCTTTTCTAAATAATATAATTTACTTTTGAAAATCACATGCGTGATATTTCACATTTTTCAAACTATGTCAGATATGCGTCGTTTCTAGAAAGTTTATTTGCGTTAAATGCGTTAAAATATTTTTTTAAAGATGTTTTGACGTTGATGGTACAAACAACTTTTTTGTTTTTCTAAAAAAACACTTTTTAAAAATAAAAACTCAGTTATTTATAATCTAAACGTAGCTAGTTTTGTGAAATTATAAAACAATGATATTTATGCATTTTTGGCTTTGAAAATTTTAAAATAAATGGGAGGGAGTTGAAATTTATTTGAAAGTTTATTACCTTTATATGAACGAATGAATTGTAAACATATCAAGCACTTTTTTAGCTCATTTTGTTTTTCAACAAACGCTTGCTTTTCAAATGTTCCCGAATTGAATTCCCAAAGGAAACTTGCTTCTAAACTCCAAAGAGATGCCACCACTTATTGTAAATATATGCATTTTAAAATATATTTAGATTTGAACATTGTAATGTATTTTAATATACATCTTGCGTTATTAAAATGCAATGACTAGCATACATATTGAAATGCATTACCGAGATTACATTTTGAAAATTCATTTAGAAATTTATTTTTAAATGCATTTCAGCGTTCCAATCTATGCATATTTTCAAATGCTTTTCTTATAAACAAAGGCCTTATCTTGTTTTGCCATTAAAAATTAACATTGTTTTTTGAAAATATTAATGAAAAATAAAATTAGCTTTTAAAGAGAAGCAGTATTTCAGAATTCTTTTTCATGGTAGTTGCATTGGTTTATTGAAAGTGTGACTTACCCCAAAAAATTCATTTTCAATTGCATTGACTCCGCTCACCCAAGGACCGTGTAACCATATGTCAAAAGCTTGACGTGGAATCATCAGGAATCATAAATAAGAAATTCAAATTGTCCAGCTAGTATATGCATGCAGGCACCTTCAGCAAGTTCATGATATCGAATATATAACAATCATAATGTATTCGTGCCACTTTAATTCTGTTATTTCGATCACTTGAATTGTAGCAGGTGTTGTAGAGGAAATGTCAATCAAAAATAAATATGCACAGGGTGACACTCACACTTCAGACATCTACGCGAAATCGTGGTTTACTAAAAACAATGCAAGGGTATTTATTATATTATAATGCGAACGTGCTACTTCATACTGTTTGAAGACAAGTTTCAAATTCGGAAACATTTGTCACCTATAGCACACGTTGAGCATGGTTTTGAACTATCGGCCATTTTCAACATTACAAAATTTTTCTGTTCTAGAATTCTGACACATTTTCAATTCTTTTGAATTTCCTTGCGTCTGTGAACACATTTCTGATCAGGTTTTGAACAGCTGGACGTCGCGTCGTGAATAATTAAATTCTGTAGGTGCAATGATGTGACCATGATATGAATAATGATCCGTCGAGTGACATGTTTCGGTGATAATGTATGTTTTGAACAATTGAATAACTTGTTGCAAAACTTTCCAAATGTATAATCCGATCACCTCAAATTTGATCTTAATATTGATATGCCGTCTATAGTTGTTTTTAAACATTATCAGGATCTGTTTTATACGTTTAGTAATCTTTGATACATCACAAGATATACTTTAATTGGCCAGAAAAGTTTCAGTATCCAAAAAATGTCAGTTTCTTTTGTGCTTGAAGTCCATATAAGTCCGATAAAGTCCACAAATCATTTGAATTTAGGCTAATTACCCTCCTGATAACAAGATGCCACAGGGGAATTGGGGGGGGGGGGTGTCAGCCAATTTGCCATAATATTCAAGGCTGTGGGCTGAATGAAAAGTATGTTCACATTATGATTATCGCCGAAAACGCAAACGATATTTATGATGTCGGTTTTGATTTTATGCATATAGCTTAATGCAATATGGTAACATCCTGCAAAGGTGACAGGAAAATACATAATAAACATTATCACAGATTATAGATTGGTCTGGATGCTGTCATTTTGATGTGCATGGCATATACAACATGTGTGATAAAGGAAACTCATGCTTGTTATATAATGCTAAAGTACTCAATTTTTAAAATTTTTAAACAATTGTGATTCTAATTACAGACCAGAATTTTATGCGTTGAGTTAATTATACGCAATTTTTGACACACTGAACAGGATATTATTAGACAAAATCATACAAATTGCTGTTTAAATGTTGCTCGATGACAGTTTCAACAGGTCTGTGATTAGTGTTGTACGCAAAACTTGAGTATTCTTAATAAGCTTATTTATTGCTATGAGCTCAAAATGACATGAAACGATGTCCTTACTCCCTGGCTTCTTTGCTTAAATTGAGAGGTTAGACAAATATGTTGCCACTACCAGAATGTGGATCTTACTGCATTTTCATATAAAAATATCTTTCCAGTTTCAAGAGTTGTGAAAACGAAATAAATTATATTAAAAGACGAGATTTTTGAGCAAATTTTCTCCACAAATTGACAAAAAAAACTTACCAGTTTTATGGTACTTTATGCAAAAGTGCCCTTTGATTCAATTAAAAGAATTGTACTATCATATCTATGCTGCTGTCATAGGGTAAGAGCACGCTGACACTTATTTCATTAACTTAAAAACCAGTATCGCCTAGTGGTATGAGTCTGCAAT
>JAQGAO010002499.1:0-19500 GCA_034697705.1 Ommatoiulus sabulosus
ACAAATTTCCCTGACATTTCCATGACTTCCCTGACCACGATTTTTTTCCCTGACTTCCCTGACCTGTGGCCACCCTGTTTTCAGTATAGCTGGCATCTGATGCCAGAGTTGATGGCTTCGTACGCAGGAGGACGGCACTGCCGGGCATCCATCCCGGGTTCAAACCCCGTTCTGGTCGTGATTTTTTTCTCAATTGTTTAAATCAACACCAGCACGAGCAGGTTCGGGAATCCACGTCGAAATCATGGTAAATGAAATCGAAGGCAACGTTGACACGGTTAGAACCACGGGGTCATTAAGCCTACACGAACATATATACATGTATAATAAAGAGCCATGCACGTACACAACGCCATTCCCTGTCAAACGAAAACAACGGAACATCTGTACCTTCGTGAATCTGGGAGCAGAAATCGACTGTCATATGATGGTTGTTGGCGACCACGACCTGAGCCAGTTGATTTTGCAAATTAGCGGCCGAATTCCGTCGTACGCGAACGTAGCCATAACCACCGCCGCAATCCATGGCCTTTTTTTTTTTTCTGGGGCCTGAAGACGGGGGAGCAAAAGCTGCCCCTCTGGCGGCGAAAGGCACGCGCTAACGAGGCGTACTCAAACACAATTTAAACGCGATTACGATCGGCGTATTCCCCGGACGAAATCCATACGATATCAGTCATCGAGAGTCAAACAACGGCACGACGTTGGTGTACACTCGTCCATTAAATGTTGATTTGCCAGAAAATGGGACCTGGAGAGAGCGCGCGATCGAAAGGAGGCGTGGCCCGAGGCTCCGCCCGCCCGCCGCAGACTGACGTCACGATGACGGCAGACAAAACATGAAGTTTATTGAAAGTCGTTAAATAATTAAATGCGAGGTACACGCAGACTGTAGACTTTTAGATGTATTCGGGAGATTGCGTGCTGCCCTACTTACATTCGTAACACGAAATGATTTCTGGATATTGATAGTATGCCAGTTTTGCAGGTTTAATGCGAACCAAATTCACGATAAACCCTAACATGAATTTGGTTCGCCCACCTCCTCCTCTTCCATTTGTGCAACGTGGTATAAAATGGCCTCGAAATTCGAAGAAAATGTCAGTGGAGGCTCGGCGCACCATAACGTGACGTCAAAACAATACTTTCTGACCTTAGTCATCGCTCTTTCGAGCTATGTTTGGATGGGACGTCAGCCGGTGAAAAGAAGGCTTACAACGGGTTGCCCCATTGCGTTAATGGCCGATTAATCTAACCGGAGAATGACGTACGGAAACTTAGCGTTAGTTGCGCTCTATAGGCATTAATTGGGTTGTTATGAACGACCTTGTTTCCGCTGGAAATTGCGGTAGTCCAAAGCGCTTATCCGGGTTACGGATTAACCGGAATCCTGTTTGCATTCAGTCATCGTGAAAAAATATTAAAAATCGATACAATTCTCTAGACGACTGAACATTTCCAAAACGTAGATGTATTTTTCGAAAAAAACATAGGCATTTTCTGAAAATATTTTTCCAAAAAACTACTTCCCAGTGACGTAAGTTTTCCATAAAAAAAAAGCAACGATCAGTTTTCAAAACATTGCAAGTTTTTGAAAACTAGCAAACTACCAATCAAAAGAGAATGGTAGTTTTTTTTTCTTAAAAAAAAAAAAAAAATACATTATTTTTCTGAAAACTGACAATTTTTCAGAAACTTATCGCATGATGTTTTCTAAACAATTAATTACATCGGTTTTCCAAACATGCAGTTATTTTTTATATAAAAATTATTATAATAATAATGCCAAAAAAGTTTTACAAAAGCAACCATTGATTTTTGTCTGGTACTTTTTATTATATTTAAGGTAATATCATATATTTGGCCTAAAGTAGTATGACAATTTGCGAATAATGGTCAAAGATGCACGAAAAATTAAAAAAAAATAGGACAAATTTTGCACGAGATCGCAAATACCTGATTATATCTGGGTAATTACGATTTTGAAACGCAGACTGCAATTTATCTTTCGATTAGATGAAATTACAGGTCTTTGGACTACGATTATTGAAAAAGAAAAATGTTTTTCATTTATGCATGCGCATGTAAATTTCGCTTCAAGTTCCTTTATTTGTTCAAGTTTCTATATGCAAAGCTGATTGCTACATGCAGGAGAATCAATAATGTAATGTTTGTAGTTAGTAATAAATACTGTATGTGTACATTGTATAGCTTTATCATTAGAGATGGATGTTCCCACTGGGAGACGCCTTACTGAAAAGCAAATTCCCTTCCCACTAAACATCAATCTATACGCTTAGTTATTCAGACTGATGGCGCCACTCTAGGAAAAACTACCGCACTTAAAACCTGAGTTTCAAAATCATTTTTTGAAAGGTTAATTTTGTTGATTCCTGTTTATTCGTTTTTAAGCCAGCACCATGGAACATTAAGACTATCCCTATGGCTTTGGTTCTGAACAACATGGTTGTAAATTGTAATGGGCAATAAATGTTTACCCTGGCCCATAAAAAAATAACATGAGCAGAACACTTTTCCTCTTAAATCTTCTACGTTTTCTCTTTTATTTAAAAGAAAAATATTAAATAAATAGATACATATTGTATGAGAAAAATCCAAAGAAATGCACGTGAAGTAGCATATGTGCGTTCATTTTAGTCTCAATCCTATGTTTATTTAATTTTATATAAATAAACGAGAGACTGATTGGATTTTTAATCTTAGAAATAGTGCGCATGCGCCAATATAAACCGATCCGATTATCGGAACGCTACTTGGATCAGAAAATTGATTCGAATTGCAGATTTAAAAACATGTTTTACGTAATATTTACTTTACGATATGATTTACACAAGATTCATGTTTTTTTACATTTAACTTTATTCTAGGTTTATTTCCCCCTTTGAAGTATGAGTAATTAACATATACTGTAAATTTAAAAAAATGTAACGTTCTTCCTTTTATTTTTCATAAATAAACTTAAAATTAATTCACGAGTCTTTGCGGGCTTCTCCTTCACCCCCCCCCCTCCAAATTTGTGAATCGTGGTGTCCGAAAATAGTACTTTTTTGCGAACCATTAATTTTGCTAGCGGTATTTTTATTAATTTTGTTTTTACAATAATTTATTTTTTGAAATCTTAATTTATCATTTCTATCGGTTTCTTAAATCATTTCTTACAGTTTAATACTTTTTCGAATTTTTAAAATTATACAAATTTCATTAATTCGTAAAATTCGTAATATTTCGAAATCACCTAATTCGATGGTTGTTTTATAAGCAAACGATGTGTCGTTTTTTAGTGTAGGAAATCGAATATTTTTTTCCACCAATTTCGTCAACGGCATTTTGATATATAATTCGACTTATTATTTTAACGAAAATCGCAAAATCATGACGCCATCTTTGATTTTCTCTCGAGATTTGTGTAGCAGGATGTCCGCGAACGAACAAGTTTCTGCATATAGCTTCTTTTCGTTCATTATTTTTTTTTCCCCTGAGAATTTTAGTTTACCAAAACTATTCAATTCACTTATGATATTTTTTCACATCTTTTTTTCTTAAAACGCCAGTGCATGCTGGCCTGTACTGATACAAAATTTGATGAAAAAATTCCGTACAATTTCGGAAATAATTACGAGTGCCCTTATTACCCATTCACACTGAATTTCTTCGAAGATAGTCGTATAAAATCAAATAATTTCCATATTTTGTTTTCCATCGATGGCGAAGGGAAATGCTTCGAGAATTGCGAATTTCACAGTTTCAAATTCCCCTCGCTTTAATTTGAAGCGTATAGGTCATTCCATAAATGCATACATAATAGGGGGGTACTCCTATGGACTCTTTACGAATGGCACTTTTGGCAGTCACGAACTCACTCGCGTGTTTGTGCAAAATTGCTGCTTTTTATTGGTTTAAACAGCGAAAAACCTTGAGCGAATTTGTTGAAATCAATAAGAGGTTCAATTTGACACAGACGACTTCACGACTTTCAAAAGTGCCATCCGTAAATCTACCATCCGAGTACATGTACCATTACTAATCAAAACAAATCCATGGTACATACAACTACATCGAATGGGCCTCAACAGTAACAATTCAAGCGCGAGGATGGACATAACGAATGATGTTGCTCTTGAAAATTCAATTCCATACCTTGTTGTCCGGCTTTGACGGATGGCCATTTGTTCGCTGACCAAGTGTTGGCGCTCGGCTGCCCTGCAGCGTTCTGGAACAGCACTTGTCCGAGGATGGAATTCGCTTGGACAGCGGCTCGTCTTGACCGATCCATGGCTCGATTAAGTTTAATTGTTTTCTCCTTGAAATGAACACCAACTTTCCGAATGCGAGCTTCACTCTGGGATGACTGTCGGAATTAAATCCGGGCAAAATCGCGACGTGGTTGGTGCGCTGGTAAACGAAAGTTTAAACCTCCTGTTAGGAGCCTCGCGTTGCTTTATCTGATGTCGAAGACCATGACGTTGAATTGAGTCGAAAAACGAAAAAAAAAAAAAATGTTCGAGGTTGGCTCATGAGCCACGATGATTAGCGGAGGCCTGCACGTTCTGCCAGCCAAAGTATATTTGGTGCCCGACGAAATAATAAAGGAATTCCAGCCAGGGAATGACGTCAATCTCACTTCATTAGAAATTGGAGCGGAGAGCTAGAGGGATGCCAACGATGATGTATGCACCGAAATATTAAAGGCGAAGGTGGGAAGGTGAACAGAAATCACCTCTGATGGGCCATGGCCATGGCTCAGGCGGGATGCTGGAACGTTGCCAAAACCCCTGGAAACTCCTTGAAAACTTGTTTCGCTCGGATTGATTTTTTGCTTTTTAAGATCGATTTCGGGGTTTATTTTTGACGAATTGTGTTTGGAGACGGTGCAGAACGTAGACCCTTCTTTCTTCTGACATACTTTCGGTGCTGCCAAGTTCCTCTCGGAGATATGGCGAAGTTCGTCGGCTCGAGTCACGTGTGCTGTGACGCCGAAAATGACTTCATCTCCAGGTTTATCTTCGATGATTGCACCCCTTGATTTCGTTCTACATTCTCCTAGTTCGGTGAAGGAGTTTTTATGGTTTTGGCCCGCTTTAGTTTAATATCTATATATCGTCGGTGTTTTTATCGTGATATGTCATGTCGGCTAATTTGCATGACGCCATGTTGGTTCAAAATGGCGGCCTGAAAGAAGTTTCCGGTAACTTCGATTTTGGAATGATTGAAACGGAGGGAGAGGCTTTTTTGAAAATAAAAGTGATGCGAGGACAGAAATGTTGAGGATGTTACCTGACGTCAAGAGTTTTGAACATCTGGACGCCGTCTTGTGCATCTGTTACTATTGGTACAGTACTTGGATAGTATCTGACTGATCTGTACAGTGTATTTTCACCTGAGGGGAAATTGGGAAATAACTAATGGTTCTGCTGTTGAAAGTTCTGTTTTGTACCCGGTTTTGTTAATTAATTATTTCTTTGAATATCATTTTTGAAAAATCCTCTATGAATACCTGGTGTTACTTTTCCATTGTGTAATTACCGTATTAGTTGAGTATCTTTAGCTGGCAACTTCATATTTGCCAAGTTTTCCTAATTAGAATGTCCTATTGGCCATTCTTTAGGAGAGTTTTTCGACGATAATTTTAAGCATCATATTAAATATTACGTTAAATTTTTTTGCATAGATAACGAAGGGGGAAAAACCATAATTGGGATCCCAATTATGTGAAACTCGACGTTTCACATTTTTAAATTTACTGCGCGTTAATTTCTCATTATTTAAAATCTAAGTTTTACTGGTTTCATCCATTGATCATTAGATATGGCGCTTTTATGATATTTAAAACAAAGTTTTTAATTAATATAAAATAAAAAGGGTTGGAAATTTGGAAAATGTGAAATTCCCATTTCTAACCCACTCCTTTTCGCTATTTGTGGAACAAAACAAACAACATTTCGAAGAATTAAATTTCCGTAGATTGACTTAAATGGAGGAAGTTGGGCCTTAACGGTGATTTTTTTTTCTCAATGTCACGTGACTAGCATAACTTCCAAAAAAGTATCATGATATTTTACCTGATTTGCAATAGGATGTAGAATTGAGCAACAAATCCTGGTCTATTTACGGAAATAAACACATTTGTGTTCCAATGACTATTCTCAGGATACATGTGCAGTATCCAGTACGACATGACAGTATAATATTAACGGATCCCCTTTTTTCCGCACAATTTACAAACCTCTGAATTATGTTTGAATGAATGTTGCAACACCTTCATGGATTTGGAATCAGGGACAGTCAGTTGACTGTAGTGGGCTTCTTTGTACGTCACTTTGAAACTAGAATTTTACTGAATCATATGTCCTCTTCACACCTGAAAAAATCCTGGACTTATTTATGTCCAGTTGCCGAATCTACATGTACTATGAAATTGTGTGACAGGAACAGTTCGTTGGCATATATTCACCTTTTGAATAATGACTTTCGATCAGAATAAAGTGTTCGTATTTTTCAAAACACTACTACTCTAAATTTTAAAAATTTCTAGTGGTCAGGATAAAATTTTTTTTATTTCTGCAAAATAAAAGTTAGGGGCCATTCAAAAAGGACGTCCTCATGTAGGATGTAGGGGGGATAGGTTGAGTCACGGACACAATGTGGACAGGAGGAGCGAGGGGGGTATGACCAACTCGGACGTCCACTTGATAAAAAAAATGCCAAATGAAATCAGTTCCCAAAGTAAAAGGGAAATTGAGCGCAATATCGCATATATGTGGTGATGTGTTATAAATTGCAAAAGTCAATAAAACAGAGTACCTGCAGTCCTGGAAAACGTGAAAAAGTAAGATAACTTAAAAGCTCATGAAGGGTCCATTTTCAAATTTTCCCAGTACAAATTTGCAAAATTTTCATTTTTCTCGAGCATAAACTCGCAAAATTTTCAACTTTTTCCGAGGTCATCTTTACAAATTTTTCCACGTTTTCCCGAGGAAAAATGTGCAAAAACGTCCCAGTTTTCCCGAGGACAAATTTACAACATTTTCCACGTTTTCCCAAATACAAATCTTCAACATTTTCAACTGTTTTCGAATTTGTACAATTTTCAACTATATCAGCAAATTGACCAAATTCTCAACCTTTTCAGAGTACAAAATTTGCAAAACTTTCAAAATTTTCCGAATACAATTTTTTTAAGTTTCGGACGTCTCTGAATGGGAAGGAGGAGGAAAGGGGGGGGGGGGTAGAGGGGGAGTCCTGATTGACCGGACACAATGCGGACAAGGCCTAGGCCGACCGGGGGAATCCAATTTTGGGAAGATTTCGAGGACGTCCTTTTTGAATGGCCCCATATTATTTTAGAATTTTCTGAAACAACATTTTGTTTTGAAAGGCTTTAAGTACTTTTTGAAAGCACCTTTTTGGTGACCATGACAACCCCTCCATCTGCGCGCCGATGACGCCACGCGACGCCTGAGCGCCATATGAAAAAGGAAAGAATTTGGAAAGGATGTGACGCGATGGCGATAACAGTATTGACAATTGTTGTAAAAGGTCATAGAGCACGTGTCGAACTACTGTTAAAACTAGCAGTGGCTTCTTCGAAAAACGCGTTCAACGTGCAATATCCTTCTCCTTACAAAAGCTAAATGGGTATTTTAGAACGTCTTATAATTATTTCTTCGACGAAATGCTTTCAATTTTTTCCCGAAAACCTCGAGGCAGTTTACGAATTGGTTCGGTGCTAAAAATATCATTTTAACGATTTCTAGAGCACGCATATGTCGAGGATGTAGCAAAGTAAATAATTACTCGGAAAAAGAAAATTGGGCAACCCTCTCTCAACCGGTCCTTAAAATAGAACGGTGGTAATTGATGCTGTGGGAAATTCTCACAATGCGAGTTGGGAAACCATGTTTAATTTTATCAATAAACGCCCATGCGCCATTGTCTTATCCATTCCCTTATTTCACATTCACCAATGTGAAGGCATATAAGAGCCATTTTACCAAGAACTAAGTTTAAAATGGAAATGTGATAGTTTTGAACGCGGGCAAGAAACTTTCACCGAAATTCGAAGAAAAGAGTCAGTCAGAATTTTTTTCATTCTATTGACAAATATTGTGACCCACAACTTCCACATGTTGGGGGCGCAACGATGCTCGTTGCACCCTGTAATCGAAATTTAAAATTTTTGTGACACCCGATCTAACGGTACTGCGTTTAATCGCCAATAGATGGCGTACGCTGCCCCGCCGGTAACCGGCTACCGGTGAACGATGACTCACACTCCGGGCGTGGAATATATGCTTATAGCAGGCATTTATTAAAGTAGAATATGGACGACCACCAATTTCCCCCAACTTGGTATTTTTCGTAGAAATAATCCGAGCAGCGCTTTGCTCCCAACAAACCCTAGTTTTCACATTCGTTCTAACGTCTCGAACCCAGCTGGTGCACCAGAAAGCGGGGTGCCCCAAAAATGGGAAATTCGCATTGCAACCCGATTAGGCATTTTAAGTACGCCACGAAAAACCATGTCCCCCGCCTCAATTTCGATTTTTCCAAAGCGCCGCGCATTTTGACAGTTGATCTTCACGCGTTTATTGACCGACGCGACCGTTTCATTTCCTTCTTTTATTATTGCAGGAAATTTGCGCAGCCGCGTGCCACGAACTACCAGGTCCACGTGCAATTCGAAAGGCGGTGTATTTTGGAACGCCCCTCGCCTAGCCAAGATGGCGTCCTCGGATGACGTCGTCGTCCGTCAGCCAATAGGATGGAGTTGTCCTCGAGGTGGCGCAGGCGCTCTCCCCTGTCTTCTTGGGCGTAGAAGAAGGAAGGTCGGCCATTTTCAGTCGGTGTTTTCTGGAAACGCTCAATCTGTGTAGGAAATGCGTTCGCTCTGAAGATCGGACTGTCCTCGATGGACAGGTGGTTTACGACCTTAGGACTAGCAGTTCACGAACGTTTCGCCGCCGCCAAACTGGGATTTTACCTTAGCTAAAGTCGCGATTGTGACGCGTCGTTTCGGCCTTTTTTTTGCTCCGGCCAAGGGAGCCGTAGGCCTACCTGGCTCTTATGCTAATGCCTATGGGCTGCCTATTTCCAAACGTTCAACCCTGTCGCTATGCTACCTCGCCGTTCCTAGGTCGTCGACGAAGCCCCCGGGTTTAATGCTAAAGCGGTCGTGAGTTCTGACCCCAGTTTTCGTCCCCTTTTCAACGAAAAAGCGCTCCAAAATGTCGGCTTGCAGTACGCGAACGCCGTTGCAAACGGTTCACGAAGCCCTCACCGCAGACCACGTAAGTATTATTTCACCCCAGTTGACTCTCTCGCCCCCCCTTATCAGATGTTAGCGATTCCCGGCGACGTGCAAATAAGCCGAGTTTGGCGTCAGCCCGATAAATTTATTACGAAATTAAAGTGAAACGAAAGGGGAATCGGGCGATCCATGTATGGCTGACGAAGCGAGCGGAAACCAGTCCTCGCTTTCTCGCCGAACGATTCCGCTCCGCTAGCTCGCGTTCGAAAGACGTTGGGCGAGGCCGGAGCGCTCCCGAAGTCCCACAGCCCTATCTCAGGGTGTCTACCCAAATTGGATTTTTTTTTCGCAGATTTTTTTTTCTTTTGCCTCCTGGGTGTTTGTCGTTTCGATAAAATCAAAATTGTGGTCGAAATTGCGCCGCGGTACCACGTTTTCGTTGGAATTTGTGGTTTTTTTTTTTAGGCCCACCTGGGCAAGGTGAATGCTTTCGGGAGTGTGATATAGCTTTTTTTTTGCTCAGGTTGAATGCGGCGTTCGAGTGAAACCTTTTCAACTCGTCAATTTGGGTTATTAGGGCAATTACGGGGTCATTGTGGTAGTTATTCTCCCGTCAAAATTGAAAGACTGGCTCTCGGGTTTTATTGTCAGATTTAATGCTGGCTGGCTGCGTGGAAATCAAAAATTCCCCCCTTCCCCTCCCTCTCGTTCGATCAGCCTCGTGGTCGCAGTTTTTCAGCACCCGAGTTTGAAAAATTTTCAAGATGAACGAATGAAATTCTTGAAGAAGAACGTTCACTGACCCACCTCGTAGATGATGAATGGGAGGTTCGCGCGTACGTGGATGCAATTCTAATGACCGTGGCCAGAAAAGAAAAGAAAAAAAGATCTCCCGAGGAATTTCGGCTTGCCTAAAATGACCCTGGCGCGCGATGTTATTTCTTCGTAATATTGTACTAACGCCCAATAAGCATTTTTTTAAAATAGGCTGTGCCGAGATTTTGGAAAAAGTTCTGCTCCCGTTTCATTCTGCACGGGCTATTGTTTTCTCGGAGGAAAACCGTGCAAGACTGGTCTCTTATTAGCGCCACTTCCTTGGCACACATACAGAACGTCAGAAAAAAGAGAAAAAAAATTGGGCGAAATTTGATAGACCGGCTTTGAATTGGCCTACATGCAAGCGTCACCCTGCCAGTTTGCCCACCTAGATACGTTAGGAGTACTCGGACGGGAAGCTTCGCGAATCGCACTCTGGCAGTCACGTGCCCAAAACCGACGCCGCATCGGTTGGTTTTGAACTCGATCGATGTTGCGAGCCCACCTTGGGCGTGTCGGGTGAGTGACTGCCCAAGTGCGATTCTCAAAGCCTCTGTCCGAGTAGCCCGGATGGAATCGACGGTTTTGAGACCCCCGATTTTGATATCGTTCCGCATGGACCTTATGCAGAGTGACGTAGGAGCCAATGGGATGACTTTAGACGCCTGACGCCATCTGCGTAAGGTCCCCCTGTCGTGACTGACCCAGTCCCCTTTTTGCTACAGCTTGGCATTTTTTTAAAATAAAATGCGCGCGTGTTTTCGCATAATGAACGTTTGACGAGCGTTTTTCCACAATTCTCCTTCCACGTATGTTGCTTTTGGCAGGCCGAGGACAATGCCCCCGCGCCACGAGTGACTACATCATCGAGAAGTAGGACTTCGGATGAACCACATATCGGCAAATATCGGCTACTGAAAACGATCGGCAAGGGAAATTTCGCCAAGGTGAAGCTCGCCAAGCACCTGCCCACCGGCAAAGAGGTGAGTAATGCTAATTATCGTATTTCTAGGGAGAGTAGGAGGTGGCGGAGGAGGGAGTAGGGGAGAAGCACTCGTGTGCCCCGCTCGACTCGCTTTAGGACTTTTAGGAGGTCACGAGTTACTGCGGCTGGCTCTGTGCACGGAGGTTTTCACGTGGCTGCGGGCTCTAGGTGGAGCCTACCTACTCGCAGTCAACCACTGCTCCTCTTGACTTGACTGCCAAAACTTAACTGCCCGACCCAGCCAGCTTTTCACCAGAGCAGAAATAGGCCAACGTCAAAAATCCACAACCAACCAACTAATCACGATCGTTATGTAACGCTCTGACGATAGACTAGGTCCGGCACATTTTTTGCTGCTCTTTTTCAATCTCTCAATGGCGAACGAAGGGTTTAGTACGGGTTTTCAATTTTTGAAGAAGGCTTTTGGGCCGATTGTCCAAGGTGGTGGCCAGCCTGACAGGTAGGTGGTGGTCGAAAAGCGACCATCGAGGCAGGTGGCGCACAAAAAGAGATGAATCGGTCACGTTGCAGCTTCCTGCCGTAATTGACGACACCTAAGAAAAGAGTCGAAATCTAGTGACATTTGGAAAACGAGGGTTTCCCCTTCCCCTCCCAATACTTCCTTTCTTTTCCCCGATTAGCCGGTGTTTTCCTCTTCTCTGTCACCTTTGCATGGCCTGGTTGTTGTACGGTTGCATCACAGTCGATGTAATATGGATTGTACCTTGAAACTTAAGTGTTATCGACAAATGTTGGCTTCTTTTTTAACGAGTAATTTCCCAGGCCTTGATCGCGAGAACGGTTCCCAGGCGTTACCACCGACTCGAGTTTAGGTTCTAGATTTCATTTTCTTTATCGGTCATTAGTGTTCTTAAACCCCTCACTCGTGATCAGTAAGCCCTCTTTTTAACGACATGCGCAGTCCTGGAAGTAACGTCATGCCCAGAATATTTTATCTCTAGCAAACGGTACACAACATAACCGGTTATCTACGTGTCACCTGGATTTATTTTTTATCAGTGCGAAGGAAAACGCGTAAAGCATGTAAATAATACACAGATTATACGCTGGGCTGGGTTTTTAAATAAATGAATGAAATCCCTTTCTGAGAAAATGTCAGATTCTGATGAAGTTTGTCAGACCTCCAAAGGTGTGCGTGCCATTTTGGACGAGCACGACTTTTTAGCAAGTAATTGCGTAAATCAAGCTGCGGCAAATGAGAATTAACTAGTAGTAAGACCGTGAATAGCTTTCTAGTTCAGAAATCCTAACCGAGCAAACATCGTTTATTATGGTTATTGTTATGGCCGTTGGTTGCATTGACCAATTATGTCAGGTGTCTATTTAACAAGTTCGTTCATCGAATTATTCAGAAACTTTTAAATTGAAATTTTTTTCAATCAGATCGGTTTTATAATAGCTATTAACCAGAGGGTTTACCAGTTAGATTAGAATCCGCAACCCCCCTGAAACCCAGCCTATACTCTTGGCCAGGGCTCGGAGTGGAAGGACACGTGTTCAAGTCGATGGACCGAATGACCAGCTAAAGTTCATTAACCTCGCTCCCCATTTATTCTGGGTTCGCTTCTTCGGAGTTTTTAACATTTGCCAAATTGGTCATGCATTGGAAGGTTCCATGCAGTTCTGTCCAGTTAGCTCATGCGTATCATTAAACTGATTAAAATCACGTATGCACGCTGATCACACTGCAGTTAGGCTTATTCAGGTTTCTCTCCACATCAGTCACCCCCCTCCATACCTCCTACTATTCGTCTAGTTCTCTATCATCCAGAGTTTCACCACTGTTTTAGGCCTTTTCGTAGTTAAAAATTCTGGACTGAAAGCGTATACTGGTAGCGTTTAGCAGCGAAAACACTTGTAGTGAAAATTGTTCTCCTTTGCCATTTCAGACCTTTGCCAACTCCAAGGTAGGTTGAGCTCGCCTTCCTAAATTACTTTGAAATTTGTAAATGTTCAAGTAGTCGCAGCTCTGTGTTGTCGGCTGATCTGTAACTCTTAATCATTGTACTCTTTTGTGTCTCGATGTAACACATTCATGTCCAGTTTGCATCATGTACTTGTGTGGCCGCAAACTCCTCTTAAATTTGACCAGCTGTGGTTTTTGGGCTCGCGATTTTTGTTTCCTTAATTTTTTTTGGCGTTCGAACAAATTTATTACCGAGCCTTGATTTCTCCACCTACAAGGAGTTGCCAACTGTTCGGGCGTTTCGTTTTTTTTTTTCTGCCCAAATTTGTGTAATTTTACCTACTTTTTTGTGTGCTTTTTCTCATTTCTTCCGCCCGAATTCTGTTGAGGCCTAGCCTACTTCGTTTTCTTATCTAGTCATCCCATTATGCTTTTTTTTTTGCATTTTTTTTCTGTTCTTTTTTCGTGATCTTTGCAAGAACTAAATGTTGCCAGTGTCAAGGTATCGTCTCGTAGATTAGTTTGTAGAATATCGCAAATAACATTCTGCTTTTCCAGAGTTCGTTACGGCCTGCTGGCTGTTGACGTAACCTCCTCAAAAGAATTTCTAGCTTCCAGGCAATATCGCAATAAGGGTTTATCGTACATTGCGTTCGTTTCGTTATTAACATTTGTTCGCTATATCAGGCAGGTCATTATGATTATGGAATGCATGTAGTCGGATATCAGTTGACATAGATGGCTATAAATGGCCCGACAGCAGGCCATCCACATTGTTTTAGTATAATTAGCTGTATTTTGAGGCCAGTACTACAAAGCTACAATGGAAGTTGTTCAGATAGTTTTTGGACACCCTGTATGATTATCGTGATTTTTGTTCAATTTGACTGACGTTTAAAATTGATACATCTAGCTCATAAATTCAGTAAACTTTAGCAATCTAGTGATGCGAGCTAATGCTATATTAATGTGTATTAATTATCAACTAATTAATTACTGCTCCAATGGTTGATGATAATGAAGATGAATTAATTACTTAAAGACGTACATCTATCAGTTTCGTAGTTTAGATCAGATTTTCGGAACCTATAGCTCGGAGTTTTTGTTTTTGTTAAACTCTTCCACTTAATATGCCAGTGTTCAAAACTGCTGTTCCAACGCTCGCAAACAACCAAGTTGTCATGGATACCAGACTCGGTTCTTGGCGCATTTTCTCGTGTGTATTCTGCTGGCAGTTGATCAGGGCAAAAATAATATTCAATCAATTATCTGTTATTAATGTAATTGTTGTACGTTATCTTTAGTTGTTGTTGTTAATGTTATTCCGTGTCTTCGATTTATCTGTGCACGCAGAAATCAAATCGGATATTGACAATTGATTTGTTTCCCGAAAGATAAGACATTTTCTAGCGAAAGCTTCAGGGGTCCCCTTTAAACAAGCAGATAAGATTGATACCCCTAACCGAGATACTTGAATTATGACGCAGCCTTGTTGGCCCGGGCTCGGAACCCTCGACCTCGAGCCGTTTCGATTTCACGCTTCTTGACGTATATGGGTGAGCACCTATAGCTGTCAAGAAGTTGACCTTGACATTATCTTCCGTGCACAATCTTGCGCGGAAATCCCTCCCTCCCTCTGCCGCAGCGAGATGACGTCAGCCGGTCGTACGTTTCAGCCCCATCAGGAATCACACACCCCATTTATCGAGGTTAATCCTTGCCTCACCATTTTTTTTTTAATTATCTCGTCATCCATGCATGAATCCGCCAACCCGCGACCCATTGCTGTTGCTAGCTTGTCTTTGCCGTGGACCCCGAACAACTGCATGTCGTTGTTGAGGGCGAAACCTTTCGTTAATCCGCCGTTCTAATTGCTATTTTAACACGGAGTGGAAGTGGCACTCTTCGGTTCGTTTTCATTCGCTGGCCCAGATTTTTGTTCGGGATGACCTTGTGACGATCACGGGCAATCTTTGGGGGAAGTTTCTCATCAACGAGCGATGGTGGGAAAGACCATGGCGATCGAGGCTGCATATGTGCAGCAGCAACGAGGCCTTGTCAACACTCGATGTTTTAATTCGTGAAAATCTCGTAGATAATTTTTCAGTATCACGGCTTTCCTAATGACCTCACTGACAGGCGGTTTAATAGGCAAGTGTGATTCCGACGATTGGTCGTCGGGTGGTTGATGGTACGGCTGAAATTTGGCAAGTTGTAACGTTACATACGCGTTTTACGAGCACTACTCCACCTACCGGAAACTGGTTCCCTCTTCCCTCGCAGCACGTTTTCGTTGTTGTGGGAATGGTGACGTAAGGAAAGGCCAGTTATCTCTCGATACCATCTGACAGACGAATAGGATACTGCTATTACGGCACGAGTTGAGCTTATCAACGTTAATGACGAAATCTCTGTCAATCATTGGGAACCAAAGTTTCGTTGTTTAGAAAAGCGTTTATAAAATCTCTAGCTCTTTCACGCGTCTGTTTCATTGGATGTCCTTTCATTGTCTGTTCTGTACGTTGATCCAGTTTACCATGATACCCGTCCTGAAGTGTAAAGCCCAGTACACAC
Source organism: Ommatoiulus sabulosus (assembly GCA_034697705.1). NCBI lineage: Eukaryota > Metazoa > Arthropoda > Diplopoda > Julida > Julidae > Ommatoiulus > Ommatoiulus sabulosus. Next base: position 15,571 of record JAQGAO010002499.1, read on the forward strand.
TACAGCAAACATGAAACGAAAACGGTGTTTCTGCAAACGTGTTTGCTCAAAATATTTGAGCGAACAGGTTGTGCAATCTTTGTAGGGGAAAAAACGCTATTTCAGTAACATTTTGTTTGCTCAAGAGACGGCCATCATCAATGGAAAAAAGTTGGCCGCGAACATGTCAAGGAAACCACATGGGTTCTATCACCCACTTTGCTTGTGGTCATATTATTTAACACACTGATAAAGCTGAGCAGTTTTGATTCATCATTTCAGCGAATACAATTATTACTGCACATCAGCTGCAGAGCGTCTTCACGGAAAACTTGACTTTTTATTGTTATCTCGCATACATTTCTAGGCGATTCTAAACCTTTTACCTGCAAAGCTGCAATAGTATAAATTCAGGCAGGTGGGGTTATTTTCTAGCATCGCAGACATATTTTATGACCAAATGTATTCTATGGTAAGTTTACTTTAGTGTGGACACCTTGTATCAGTAAGTTGGCATCGAATATATGTTTGAAATAAAACACATCTGACACGCGTGTTTTGTTTCATGTTTGCTACAGTGGTCTTTAGATGACGTCGGAGCCACCATTAGAAATTCATGTTATAACTTATGACGTCCGTTAGTTTCTCACGCTTCAGTGAGATGCGTAAATGGCGCCAACATTGTCATAATTTTGGCATTGTCTCCTTAATGTTTAAGGCATGACCCATTCTACAGTATGACCATTTCATCGGTGTGAGGATCACAGGCTCGCTAAGCTCGTTGCCTGTGGGTGGCGCCACTGGTGGTTCAGGCGAACGAACGCCAGTAGTGTATAGAGGGAAGTCACGTGATACCGTCATAATGCAAAAGGTTCATCGCTGCTTTTACGCGAGATTACTGGAGCGGTATAGCTTTGGAAAATGAGCAACTGATGACGCGGGCTAGTTTCTGACGCTGCGATGAGAGGAGTAAATGGCGCCAACATTGCCTCCTAAATGTATACAACGTGACCCGTGCTATTCCATTCCTGGAACGTTTTATTTATGGGCCATTTAACTATCGCGGATATAGGGGGGATGATGTATAAACAACCTGCGAATGCTGACCGTATAAAGTTGCGCGCGCTAAATTGGCTAGTAACAAGTTCGCTTAATCGAAAACGTGTTTACATTCGTACACGGGTCCACACTATAAATAATCCCTTTTCGCAGTGCACGGAATCTTGCTCGGCAATTATGTCGATTTTTGATTAAAGGAGCAGCAGTTTGGCGAATGTTGGTTTCTTCAAGAAACCTCTGGAAGTCGCGCCCCCGATAGCATAATCATGGCGCCGTTCAACCCGCTCGTATAGCAAAATTGATTTTTGCTCACATTTTTAAAGAGGACAGGGTATGTTAACCCGCACTACACCAGGAGGACGTAACTCATCTAGTCCTTAGTCACGTCTGGCAATGCACGAAGAACGTTGTTTACAGAACGTTCGATGTGCGGTTATCTGCTCCTCAAATTCGTTCCGTACGATGAGATGCATATATAGTCAGGTTCGACTTCAGACGCTTCGAAGAGTTTGCTAATCTTAAATTGTAAACCTGCCAGTTGGGTCATTGAAATGCACGTCGTGGTGCTTGCAGATATCTTCGATGTTTGAAGAGAAACTGCAGTTTTCGGTTTAATACTCGGTGCTGCATGGTCACGTGTTGTAACATTGTACGAGGTTGTCGAGTACGTTTATTTCTTAAAATAAATCGCATAAAACGTTTATGACGCAAAGGGCGTTTTCAATTGCGGCGGTGTCTCCGACAGTCAAATGCAAACGTTTCATCAGTGATATGTCTGTCATTGACTGTCATTCACACTGTCGTTGAACGCATGCTGACAGGGAGTTGGTCTCCTGCATTTGGATAAATCAGCGTTTCCGTCTGTTTCAGTTTTTTTTTTTGTTCACTTTTCAAGCGACGAAGGGAAATGTTCGGATGAACTCCACTTGACTTCCCCCGCGAAGCATTGGGTTCTTATTAGAAACTCGCCAAAGACAAATTCTATTTTGGTAATTGTTGCTTATCTTCTGCTCATCCTTCCATTTCGGAACGGAAGAAGCACCCCTCGTTGACATTAAACTGCTATCCAGCGCCTCCGTGCAATGTTAAGCACGTACCACATTTCCATAACTGCTGGCGCCATCTGTTGTCACTTAAGCGTTTGGTATAGTTCGTGATATGGAAGTTTCCCAAAGCTGGAGTCATATGCAACCATATAAGGCTGCGTATTTCGTGGCGTTGATGGCGGATAAGACCAGCTGCTGTTTACCTTGGAAATAACTAATGATGGCGTCCTTAGAAGCGCTCCAAAGGTTGCTCTTGAGATGCGAACCCATATTTGAGTGATATTAGCGAGGATCTTTTCTTCGAATGTTGAAGTTTTCTAAGAAGCTGATGATGGCATGGTTTGTAGCAGTTATGCAAACCATCCATCTTGCTTTTTTACGATCTTGACACAGTTCTCTCATTCGCAAAATGTTGCAGTCTTGAAATGTTAAGTTTTCAAAACGGCATCATGGTTTTTTTGTCATCGGCGAAGTTGATTGTTGACTAGCTGGTCTCGTTGTTTGTGGCAACTTGAAACTTTCGAAATTCCCACTGCAATTAGGAACGATATTTTGGCACAATTTTACGTCTGTACAACTACATGACATTGTACGTGACCATAGATACTAATTGACAATTATTAGTATCTTAGTAATTCGATACCGGTTTATCAGTGTGTGATCGCCATGCTGTGATCACCAGAGCATCGCATTTAAGTTGGTTGCAATGGGTATAATAGTCGCTCATTTGGATAAGTTTCGAATAACATCATACTTGTGTCCTCACAGTTTCTGTAAATTGTAAGGGGTTCGGTTGCTGAAACTCCTCAGGCTCCATTTGGGTTCTTTTGTTCTTGACCCTTTTAGGTCTCTTCCATGCCAAACATTACAGGTATTTCACACCAAAAAAAAAACCACTTCAGAAACCCCCCTTTAAACGCCGAATCCCGGACAATTGAACTCACTGAAGCTCCCCACAATTGCTTAGTCAGCACCTCCAAGTCCTAAGGTACGCGTGACCACAGTTGGCCTCTGGTGTCGTTGAATTCAGCACCGAACCAAGCGTGCAAACGAATGGTTTCGCGCCACCTTGTTTCTGTTTTGAGAACCCCGTTAATCCATACTGATTTACTGTACTGTAACTGAAAATTGTAAGCATCTACATTCTACAGTATCTATACTACCAATACTCGCAATGCAAAACAACTTGGCATTTCCGTTTTCAAGTAGGATGAGCGTGATGAACGTGTATAAACTGCAGTAACTTGGGTTTTAACAATCGCACGAAGTGGGGTAAAATAAATGCCGAGGTTATAATTCTTCCTTAAAACGTATAGGTGTCCCTCAATCTTTAGCATTGTCCGTTAACATTTTCAACATTTCAATATTTGCGCTCAAGTTTGAAGCCAATATTACTGCAGATTTCCCAACAATTGTTGGCTGCGGTTTGGGCACCCGGCTTGACAGGTTTTAAAAAGTGAATCCACCGTTTGACCTTGGAGATTACGCGATGCATCCGAGCTCCACCAGGTAATTGGGGCTGCTCGAGGGGCGTGGGAGCAGCGACGTTACCGAATCGATAGCCCTAAGCCGAGAAAAAGCGGTTGGTGAGTCGACTTGGAAGTGCGGTTGGCTGAAGGACGAGGGCGCCTTGAACGTGACAGCTAGGGTCACCGAATCGCCCCCCACGCTGCCTAAACACCTCGTGTAACGGTGGTGAAAAGTTGGAGCAGGGCGCCAAATATCGCTCATCGACCACGTTGGCAGAGGCGCGTAAGGAGCTTTCCCATTTAAATGGTAATGATGGTGGATGGCCTTGGGTTGAGGACATGGAAGAGAACGTTGAATGGTGCGTCAAACCCACTTG
>JAQGAO010002500.1:0-19498 GCA_034697705.1 Ommatoiulus sabulosus
AGTCAGGCAAAACATGACTTCAAAAATAGTTAAATAAAGTTCCATCGATATTTGGATGAAATTCCACCCCACGTATATGAATGGGAAGGTGTTGCAACTTTTATCGGGGGAATCCCCGTTATAGCGTACACTTTTTCACTCGTTTGAGCCGAACATTTATAATATAAAAATTCGGAATTCGTCTTAAACGAAGAAATTAACATTATTCGTCCAAACCCTATATAGCCTAGGACGGGGACTGAAACATGAGTTCGTACTATCAGAAATTCGCATAAAGCTGGTTCTTCTTAATGAGGTTCCACTACACTTTATATGTTCAATCATTTATGACATACCTCAAAAAGGTGTGAAGTGATATAGGGTATTGCGATGCTCTTGCGTTTTAAGTCTTCATAGACAAGAAATCGTACAGTTACCAAAACATTTATATTTTCATCTTTACTCTACTATTTTTATACTGTATACTAATTTTACTTTACCATTTGGTAAGATTTTGTTGACTACAAAGATATTCCTAACAACAGTTCATTAGTTATGCTGTATATTCAGTTTGGTCACATGATCACAACTTTAACGGTATAGACCGTTTTCTCAACGATCATGCAAAGTAAATGTCAGGACATTGGACATTTCAAATACATGTACATAGCATCGAATCGTTTCAAACCATCCAAAGACGGAAATGTAAGTATTTCTTTAGTGCCTTCTCTTGAATAACATACAGACGACTTTCAGGAAAGGCAATTTGAGAATGTAATAATTTATAAAAACGTGAGGCTACAGAAAACCTGAATTGGAACATTGCAATGCATTTCAAAATACGATTTGTGTTATCAAAATGCACTTCAAAATGTATTTTAAAATGCATTTTAATGTTGCAAAAGATATTTTGAAATACATTATAATGTTCCAACCCACACATAATTTCGTACACATTTCTTTTTAATGTGGAAAAGCCGCCATTTTGAGGATGCACGCAGCTCAAACGCAGGATGCCAATCATTGAGTAACCTTTGATGCCCTACCTGTAATTATGCTGGGCACGTTCGCCTGTTGCCAAAATGTTGGATTCCTGTCATTGCTGACAGGAACTATCCAACTAAACGCGATATTTAGCCGACGAAAGCGATAATTTGCGAGGGCACTTTTAATGCGTCGGAAATGGAAAATATGGGAAAAAAACCCGACCGAACAAAAAAACCGAATCGATGCCAACACAGGCTGAAATTAAATGCATCGCCGTGTGTGACATTTTATTAATTCAAATCGACAATTCTTGATAATCAGGTTATTTTTTTGTGTGCTGAGGACGAATATTTTGTTGTGGCACCGAGTGCATAGACCTAATCGATGTTTACGGAGAAGTTAGAACAAAAGGAGAATATTTAATCCCGATGAAATTCAACAAGGCGATTTATCATGTTTCTGACAACAAGTGCATGCTTAAAACATACTGTACAGTGTACATATATTGACATTTTCACAGCTGTTGAGTGTATTTGAGAACGCACCCTTTTAATCATCGTACATTATTTAAAAATCGATTTCTGAAGATAAAAAAGTAGCCTAACAATAAATTCAAAAATTCCATCTTAGAACACTCCACTTTGCAGAATTCGTAGATTGTGGTCGTAGGGCATGGACCTCAAAACAGATAATTGCACGATGCAGGCAATTACCCTCGTATAAAACAGTCAAACAAACTCAGTTTACGAACAATTCATATGTACATGTACGAATACTCCCTTTTATGACCCTTTCCTCAAGTTATAAACAGAGATTTTCGCTAAAAATATATTTTCAGAAATCATATGTAACTTGCTTGAACTGTGCATGGCCCCTTTAAACATCTGTCTAAAATTGACAATTTATTATATGGTGCGTGTCCTTTACGTGTAAACTGACAATATGTTTCAGGGTCTAAAAATCTAGACCAAACTAATGGCGCATTCGAATCGTCCAAAAAATCTGCACCGGTGTAGATTACAAGGTGAGGCATAAGTCTGTTAAATCGGCACTATTGCGGGCAGCAGGTGCAACAAGACTTTACAGACTTATGCCTCATCTTGTAACCTACACCGGTGAGATTTTTTGAACGATTCGAATGCGCCATAAAGGACAAATCGCAGATGACATTTTTGAAATTTTCTCTTGCTAGAATTTAAAAAATGTTATCTGTGATCTATGATAAATAAGGTTTTGGAGGAACTCGTGAAATCACATTCCACTGAGATATTAAATGATGAACTAATAAAAATGCATAAGAAAATTAAAGGCCGTTTGGAAGATGAAAATAACAATGATGAAGTTTCTGAAGTTTTTGAAACTTCATCACCATGATTTTCACAGATTCCCTGAAGAAAATATCCGAAGCTCTGAAAGACTTGAAAAATAACTATTCCAATGTTGAAAGAAGTGCATAAAGTTTACAGAGATGAGCATAAAGAATTTAAGAATTTGCATGCTACAAATAAATGAAGGAAAAAAGTACTTTTCAGCTACCAAAGTACGTTTCAGAGTATTAAAGCATACACGAAAAACTTCATTCAATACGGTCCAAGACAAGAAAAACTAAATTTCAGCAAAGAAAATTTTGCGCTATAGATTACCGCGATGTCTTCATTACATGTACGACGGTTAATTTCAGATATTTGCTCGCTGTTTTTGGGTAACTTTTCCAAAACGATACGCAGACTCACTAATACCCAAGTATTAAATACTGAAATAAGATAAAATATGTTAGACTTGTTTTTGCAAGAAAATTGGCTATACAGAGTCAAAAAAGTTACGATATCATCGAACAGAGGATGACAAGTCACAACAGAAAGAATATTTTGAAATGATTTCTATTCCAGATCATACGTCGTAATAGCGTCGAAGTTACTTCGTCCTGGGAGCGTCTATGCATTAGCAGTTAGTTTACTGAAATCAGCTCCTAGTTGTCACGTCCAAGCATTTATTTCGAGAGATGGTACGGAAATAGCATCTGCCGAAAAGATTTACGAAGCAGGAGACACAGAGACAATGCTAATGAAGGTAAATGCGCATTTCATACAAATTCTTCACTTAACATTCTTAAAATTCTGCAGGTACATACTTATTTACAACTACTGTACTGTCTGTACATTAACATGTGGGTAAAGAAATTGCAGGTTGGTTGGTCGGTTGGCTGGTGGGTATAAGCGCAATGCATACAAACAGAAATTGGAAAGCAATTAAGTAGCAACGTCAAATTAATGCACAGCTTGAGAAGCGACCACTTTTTTGCAGCAACGGCGCATATATAAGTAAGGTTATTCGGACAGACGATCCACGAATCGTACCTTGACAGTCGTGAAGCCACGTGTGCAAAATCGACACGCATAACGGTTTAACCAATTTCCTCGAAATTAACGCTACAGGGTTCCCCCAGAAATTTCATGTTCAACTTCCCTGACTTCTTCATGTACCCCCATACCTGGAAAGTCGGGGGGTACCTGCGCTGTTTTTAACCAATTAATGCATTCCTTTTGCTGCACGAGTGACTTTACGACTGCCAAAGTGCGATGTGTCATAGTGTGAAAATCCAAAACTATAGTAATAGATTTCCTTCCGTGTACTGCACTCGAACACGCCTGCCACAAGAGTAGAGCTTTATCTTCCTAAATAATGCATTTAGGCACCGAGCTTTACGGTATTGTGCTGAAAACCTCGCACATGTTTAATGGATTATCATGACAAAGCACGTGACAAATGATCAAACCCATATATCATTTCATTGTCAAATCTCTGGTAACACCTGTAACAGCAATCTACAAGCAAGCTTTACGTATTTTGCGCATCCATCAAGATCCGCGTTAGCTTTTGTCTGTTATTTGAGTACACCAAGATTCACCAAAATCACATATGCTCCATTTTATACATTAAAAACGAATTCGTTTGATAAAGGCAACAGATGCGCTGAATCAAGATAATGGCGTACGCTATACGTGAAAATACACAAAGACCAGCGATGCAAATTTAGTGACAAATTAAAGAAACTGGCATGAATACTTTATCATTTAGGAGATCAAACTATCAAACGTTAGCTGTCATGAATGGGTTGATGACTTCCTCATGATATCGCACCCCTGCTTCAGAAGTGTCACAACTCGAAAATTGTCAATTTCCAGGTTAAAACTGTATTACAGTGTAACCACACTGAAACAGAATACATTTGTTGAAATGTATTTGAAAATATGTATAGATTAGAACATTCAAACGCATTTCAAAATCCAATAAGGAGAATACATTTTGGAAATGCATTTTAACAACGCAAAACGTATTTTGAAATGCATTACAATTGTCACATATGCATTTTTTACATGTATTTCTTTTCGATGGGGGTATACCTCAAGCAAAATGTTCTCTGCAAGTATTCAGTAAAAACGACACATGTGAGAATACCATAGTTGTGGCAAAATGGCAGTATTGTCGCTTTAATTTACCATGCATTAAAACTTGCTTTTCTCAAAATGAAAAATGTCGAATTGTGTCACTTATGAAAGCGAGGTTTCAAACTTTCGAAATATAATCCTCTTGTTCACGGATTAACCAAAATGACCTTGAGACCCAACTAAAGCCAATCACCCTGTATTTCAGTTGGATTCAATTCCAGAGTTACATACAATACAATTATCGATCACTTCACCACATTATAGCTCGACATCACCGTTGTTGTGATTTTACACTTTATGCTAACATAATTGCGTGTTTAGAGTGTCACAACGGGTTTGGGGCGTACAATCGCGTCTAGACCAAATTATTGAGCTCGAGGTAATCCATTTAATCATATTGTGTACCAAAATTGCAATCTAACACGCAATTCATCGCATCCCCGATATTTCACCCATTATTTCCATCGAAAAGAAAACGACCCTGGCTGCCAACCAACCAGCATTCAGTACCTCCAAAAACGATAATCGCCATCAATAACCTATCAACATTTTTATCCGAAATACTAGAAAATGCGCACAATAGGCACCATGCATGGGCAGGACAAAGCATGCCACTGAACACTGAATCAATTTTACCGTACTTCCCCAAAATCGCTGACTATATGGATTTCAAAAATTCAGAATGATTAGCCAGTATTAGAAATACTTGGAAAATTTGCATGCTTTGTTCGAATGCCATACGTTCGGCCACACCCCGCATCCTATGAAATTAACGTCCTGCACTTAATCTTTTTTTTTCTCCTGAAATGTATGCAGATTCCAGCAACGAGTGTGCCAGGATCCTACGTTTTAAGGGTGGAAGGAAGTGCGAATGATATATTGGGAGCAGGTTTCAATCATTCGACGGAATTGCAATTAGCATCTCGCTTCCTCACAATTATCATCCATACAAATCGTCCGGTGTACAACTGCTTTTCAAAAGGTCGGTATTTAATACGCTCGAATTTCGGGGGCATGACATGACATGGTCACGAACGAAACCCAGCAACAAAAGTTTACAAACAAGCCCACGAAAGGCACCACAAGTCCATAAAGACCACATTGACATGAAATGCATTTGTAAATATGCATTGGAACATTGTTCTTCCTGTCCACTTAATATTGAAGATAAAACTGCAGCGTCTAACTTCATGGCACCATGTGCCCTCTCACACTGAAAAGAAATTCATTTGAAAATATGTAGAGGTCAGAACATTCAAAAATATATTCAAGTTAGTAAAATATATTTTGCAATATATTGGCGAGAATACAATGACAGGAATGCATTTAACAAACACAAAATGTATTTTAAAATCCATTACAATGTTTAATCTATACAAATTTTCAAAGCATTTTTTTTTTAAATGTCGGAGGGCACACGGTCCCTTATAGGCGCTGCAGTTGTTTTCTTCCATATTTTCAAATTAGTCCAATAAAGCCTAAAATGCATAGAAATTAAGTGGACAGGATGAAAAAAACTTCGATATTTTCTGGATATATGAAGCAATGGCTTCAATCCAGACATTGGAACATTGCATAACTATATTCTACAGTACGTTTACTCCAAATTAAAAAGATGCATTGCAATTACATAATTCAATTCCAAACTAAATAACTCCTTGTTTAATTTATAAAAAAAAACGTTAAAAGAAATTTAATTAAGAGAACATGTTAATTTCTGGAAAAGAAATGCACGGAAGTTGTTCTCTAGACGAGCTTTGTTTTATCATGCCCAATGTGCATGACCAGTACAGTATATGCGACACATTTCCCAATAAACACACATAGAAACGCCTATATTTAAATTCAAAGCAATTTTCTAATTTTCTGTGACCTTATAATCAAAAACAAATACAACGAAGCACGACTACCATGCAATATCCCATATGCATACAATGAAACTCTACGAAAGCCCATCCATTATTAAAAATAAAAAAAAGTTATAAAGAATAATTTCGCACCAACTGGTTTTCATTGAATTTAAATAGTCATCGGACATTACGTCAGGCTTTGCCGAAAATTGGGGTCCCCTAGAAACGTCCACTTGTTTGATTAATGCATTTCGAGCAGGCTTGCTAAAAGTAGACCGTCACTCCCTCATTAAAAAAGAACACATTTAAAAAATTCATTTGAACATAACTGTATGTATAAATTTGAACATTTTAATGCATTTCAAAATAAATGTTGAGTTAATGAATTGCATTTTGAAAATGTATTCTCGACAATGCATTTCAAAATGTATTCTTGTCAATTAATGGATTACAGTGTTCAAACCTATCTATATTTTGAAACGAAATTTTGAAATGCAATGTATTTCAATGCTGTCACTAAAAGACTAAGAAATATTTACAAAGAATAACCTGGAATATTTCGATGTTTCCTCTTTCCAGTATTAATTCGAGTTTTAATTTTCACGCTGGATATGAAGCCTTACGGAGGATCTGTTAACGTGAACATTTTGGTGAGCATAAAATTCAACTTTATTTATTGGATTTACGTTACTCCGCGTCAAATATGCAATGAAACCCCATTAAGACGAACTCCAAGGGACGTCACAATTTGTTCGTTTAAACCATAATTCGTATTATCAGTAATCAGACAAAACATGATTTCAATGACAAGAACTAAATACATGTTACTATTAAAAAATTGAACTTCCACTTCCAATAATAAATTATTGTGTGTAGATGTACCTACAAAACATCTACGCTGTTCCTGTAAACCGTCTTGCAGTTGCTGTCTTTTTGCCTAACAAAATTCAGCTGGCATATAAATCTAAAAAAAACCATACACAGTAAATAGCAGGCGTAGCTGTCGAGTGTCAAATTTTGGATGAAATCATACCCCACGTACATAAAATTTGGGACAAATTTGGGACATAAATTTACATTTACAAATTTGCAACAAACAAAGAAAATAAAATTCGTTGAATACCCTAGACCGTAGACTAGAAATTAGTTGGTACTATCAGAAATTCGTAATAAGCGAGTTTGTCATTATAAAGTTCTGTATTTGTTAAAAAAAAATTACTTTTCTTGTAGGATCCTAAGGGTTATGTGATGACTGGATTCCCATCACTCCAACTGAACATTGGTGAGGATCGTTATGACGAGTCACAACTCATGGTGTTTATGAAAAATCAAATATCTAAACATCAAAAACGCTTAAAATTCTCCAACAGGTGTAGGCACAGCCTCTTATTACATGCCCGAATATTCCGCTACTGGATGGTGGAAAGTCCAGGTGGACGCCTTTGGTCAGGTGGAAGAAAAAGAGTTCCTAGTAGAAAAATTCGACGTTCCCAAGTTTGAAGTCTACGTATTTAACCCGGAATTTATGCTAAGTCACGAACGCAGTATTAGAGGCACCATGATAGCCATTTATGGCACCAATAGTTACATTCGAGGCAATGCCACAATTAAGATATATGCCGACAAGTTGGGGAAACCCAGCGAGCCAGAAAATTCGCAATTTTTGTACGAAGAAATTTTGGATCCCGTAAGTACGTGCACAAATAATAAATCACACTTTTTTTTAAAAAAGAAATTAAATCTTCACAAAGCAAGCACTCAACAATACGTTTATGCAGCTTGAGTTTTTCAAACCAGCCATGCATTCTCAAATCGTACTAAAATAGAATTCTCTATTTGCATGAAAGCTAAAAGTAATTTTCTAAAAAAAGTCCGGAAAAAGTTAAAAACTTTTAGCCGCATAATTTGAAAATAAATTTAATCAATAAATTTAATCTAATACGCAAAGGTCGATGAGATCACTCGTTGAGTAAAATTTTCTTCGAAAATTACCTAAAACCAGCTTTAAATATTTCATAAGATTTACACTATTTTAGAATTAGACACTGCTAAATTATTTCATCCGGTCTATTGAGTAATCCTATCAAAGCTGGATACTTATTTAGATGAATAGCATTAAAATTTGTCCAAATTGTGCGTAGCGCATCCACTTTGATAATGGTAAGAAAGTTTAGATTCCAAGTAGAGCTTAATTTTGAACAGTATTATGAAAAAGCCAGGTAAGCTAGGATTTACAGCTAGGAGATCTACTAAACAAACATGAATTAACTTAAGGGTCATGCATTACGCATAATTCCAGGTAATACCTTGTAGTAGTACATACACATACGAAAAAGAAAAGTATACACTCGTACGCTGAGAAACGGATGAGTTTGTGGGATGATTAAAATTCGAGATACTTTCTTTAAACATATACAAAATTATGCAATTATTCAAAGTGTGTTCATTATGTTTCTGCAATCATTTATTTTTTTAAAAAAACTGCGTTATGGATTTTAATGAAATCTACGTAAACGTCATCTATTAATAAAAAAAAATCCTTTTTAGGAGATGCATTTTTCCCATCGTTGTGGCTGCGAGCGTATACCTTGCTCAAAAAGCTTCTAAATCAGCATTTCTGACAGACACTGGCCGTCCAATTCTCTGAAAATCGTTCACAATGGTCTGTCCATTTCTGAACTTTTCAATCCACTCATAGACCGAACGTTTGGACATTACTCGGACCGTAAACATTTTTTGATTGAATGCCATACTTTATTAACTGTTATTGTTGGCCAGCCCATTTGTACAAAATTTCAAATTTTAGTCGTATTTCACATATTTCTGCTCCTGAAATGCCCTCAAAAGTTAAACATGAACAACAGACCGCTGCGTGCCACTAGTCCATCTTTGCTTTCGAATTTTAAGCACGTGCAATTTTTAAAACATATTTTTTTTAATGTTGAAATATGTTCAGGAATGATGGAAGAATTTTTCCAACACATTTCATTTAAATCCATACAGCCGTTTTTTCTTAAAGTTTTTAAAAGTTAATGAACACCCCTCGTACAAATCGGGGAAAAATCTACCACGATCAAATGCTGAAATATAAACAATTTCGTGGGATAATCGATTTATAAAGGCCACTCTGCTTAATTTAAAAAAATTGTTTATCTCCATTTCAGTTCGAAGGCAGCTACGAATTTGAGTACAACTTGGAAGACCTTTACGAGAATGTCCATTATCTAGTCGGAAAGGTCATACGGATTCGTGTGTTAGTCTGGGATCAGCTAATGAATTTACCAAGCGAGGGTTACGGATCCATTTACATCATGGATTCCCAACTGCGACTGAAATTCCTCGGCTCCAGAAACAAAATCTTTAAACCCGGAATGCCTTTTCAAACGCACGTACGCTTATTTCTTGAAATCATCAAATACCGCATCCAAGGCGCCATACTCGGCACTGGCCAGATAGATGGCAACCGGAAGCATGAATTTCACACGTTCTTCACCTTCACAGATATCGATATCTCACAATAATGCCGTTGCTGTAGCAGAAGACAGGCTGTCCCAGTCCCTGTTGACGGTGACGTCCAGCTTCATCTTGTCGAATGGAGACAGACAAGTCTTGGAAGTCATAAATGACCGGTTCAAGGAAGATGGCGTTCTCAAGATTGAAGTGGAAACACCTGTTAACGCTCGCTATTTGATATTAAATGTAAGTCAATATTGACAGGACCTATAGCTATGTTCCGAGATCAGATCCTCAACCATCACTCAAGCCTAATGAAATCAAGATAATGAAATATTAAAAAACGAAGTTCACAATGTTCTTCGACCCGTAGAAAAAATTTACTGCATTTACAAAGCAATAAGAAATCCATTTTACGCAAAACAATTTATTTTAAGTGCGTTTTGGGCACTGTGTATTGTACAATTTTCAAAGTTGCTTTTGGCAACACTTCGATGAAGAACCAAACCTTGAATTGAACAATCTTCCAGTTGGACAAGTTTCCCCAGAAAATGCAAATATAAACAATTTAATGTTGTCTTAGGCAATTTACGAAGATAGTGAGTCGCAAGCGAGGACAGAACTTCTGGCAGCGGCATATTCCACGTACAATAACAGGAGCATCTACGTGCAAGTCAGTTCTACACCAGCACAAGTGGGTCATTATGCAATAGTCCATGTGCGAGCAGACTTTTACATGGAATCTTTCACATACGTGGTACGATTAATTAATCCTAGGCACCGATGATACAAAGGTCCTAAACGCCTATTATCCTATAATTCCTATTGCTTACACGTCCAATTTCATTCAGATTATTTCCAAAGGACTTGTTCTCTACAGTGGAAAAGAGAAGGGCGAAATTTTGTTTCATCCCATTAAGACTTTCAGCATTCCAGTCTCCAGTGAAATGGTACCGAGTTTTCGGGTTCTTGTCTATCATGTGACACTGGATGGACTGGTCATATCCGACAGCGTGACGATTCCCGTCAAAGCCCTTAACGAATACGAGGTAAGCCTGATTTTCAACCACTATATCTTCAACAACCAAAATGTAGATTTTTAGACATGGTTTTCTGTAAAATTTTTGTTTGCAGATGGGGTTTCGTGCTACCAAATCCAAAGACAAAAGTGGCACGACCGTTGAATTTGGAGTGAACGGCCGTGAAGGGGGTCTGGTTGGCTTTGCTGTTCAAGATGTCGACACGTTTTGTCACAAATGTGGCGCAGACTTAACACCAGCAATGGTAAGCTTTGTCCGCCTAGTCCATCAGTCCCATGATGAAACCAACCAATATTCTTCGCAAAATTGCATTTCTATAAATCAATCAGCAAAATTCTAAATCGAATGAAATTCCATATTTTCTTATTGGCCCACATTCTCCATATTTTCTTAAAATTGACCAAGTAGCACAATTTTTCCTGAGTTCATAGAAATGTCAAACGAACATGATGTCCACTGTCCACAGGTTTTGGAAAATCTATTCGATTACGACAGCGATGAGCAGAAACTGCCCTATGTTAAATGGATGTATCAGGACCTAACTCCGGATAAAGTAGCCCACTACGCTTCCTCGGACTGGGCCAGGGACGACACCTCGACCTTCTCCCGTGCCGGAATGGTGGTTTTTTCCGACGCAAATATGCCTAAAACATCAGGTTTCATTTCGCATACATTCCTGAAAAACCGTTCAATGCCTCTCTGGACGATGAGACACGTGTGGCAGTAAAATGTTTATGAACTGTTTTGTACAACTCATTATACAGACAGATGCAATCTACTTCCTGGTTTTGCGGCCTGTATGAACGGAGGATGTTACCCCCTGAATGGCACCTGCGATGGCATCAAGCAATGCAGCAATGGATTCGATGAAATCAATTGTAAGCGGGCTTTTCAATGCTGACAAAACATCTTTGGCATAATTGCTTGGACGTTTATAAGCAGCGTTTATTTGCAGGCGTACCGGAAATCGATTGGGCTACCTGGAAGGAGTACAGAGTATACAGAAGAAGTCGTGTAAATCAATTCTACGATATCGCTGAAGGAGACTGGGGCTGGTCTGAGTTCAATTCGGAAAGATACGATTTTAAGTCGTTTCCGGTGCCTAATCGTCCGTCCAATTGGCAGATCTTCGCATTTAGGACAGATCCAATTTATGGACTCAGCATCATGGAGCAGCCTGCTTATGTAAGAATTACAGAAGTCACTATTCGGGCATGTAATTACAACAACAAAAAATGAAAAATATTTCTTGGATAATCAATTTGTCAGAAACTCAGAATATTTGTCTAAAATTCGATAAAAAAAAAACCGCACACGTCTAAAGGATTTCTTAATGTTCAACTCAATATTGAACTCATGGGAGCCGAGCTTCAAGAATGGGAACCGAGTTGAGTAGGCCTATGCAGCATGATATACGTACAGTATACTGAACTCCAGTAGATTCATAATATTAAAAAATTCAATATATTTTGAAGAAAGCTGAAGTACAATTCCTAAGCGCTTTGATTCAGTGGCCTTTGAGGTTGATGGACGAAATCAGGAATTAATTAAAAATTCAGATTCTTGCACAAGTGATTTTAGCAGCCGCGTAGCCATCTACCATTTTTACACCACCAGACAGTACAAAAAAAGAAATATTCTGTATTTCTGCACAGAACCGCAGAAAAGCCAAAACCAACTCTGAAAAATAATCAGTTCCAATGCATAAAATTCGCAGAAAGATGTGGCTATATTTTTGTCCCATTGGCCTTTCAAAACCAACTCATTCATTCTGAAGCCCTCTTACAAATTAGATTATTGTAAGCTGTCTGCCTTTTTATACAAGTTTGTCTTCAAACTAAAAAAATAAAATGGCAAATCTAAAAATTAAAGTTCTTTTTGCTAAATTCCATTTTATTTCACCAAGTTTGCAGGTGTAAAGCCGTTCTTCTTGAATGCGGACATGCCGACATACTGTAAACTGGGTGAACAGCTGGGCATCCGTTTAGATGCCTTCAACAACGAACCTCAAGGAATGTTCGCCACCTTTGTCTTGATGGCATCGGATGACTACAAGTTTATCCACGTCGAAGAGGAGGGTTTTGTCCTATCGTACAACCCGAGGACTTCCTCCGGAGAGCACCAGCATCAAGTTTGGGTACAGTACCAAATGCAAGACCCACCACGCCAATGTAATGGCGCCAATAAAGCACCAAAAACATCTAAATCGATAGTTTTACTCGTTTAGATAGAGCCCAATTCAGTTCTTACTCTGTATTTTCCCATTGTCATTAACAAAGTGGGAGAAGTGGAAGTCACCGTAGAAGCACACACGGCCGTCCACAAAGACTCCGCAACTTTCAATGTGGTTGTTGAGGTACGCTCCAACTTCTTCAGATGTCAACTACAGCAAAGTAATTGGGGGTAAAATCTTTAATCTATACTTTGATTTGTTCCGCAGCCAAATGGCGTCTCTCAGTTTCTACACACGTCCGTTATGTTGGACCTGAAAACCCAGCCGCAAGCGCTGAAGTTCCTCAACATCAACGTAACAGAATCTCCAATAATTCCGTACACCAGATGGCGAAGATTCTTATTCGGTTCGCCGAGTGCCAAAATTTCGGTCATTGGTAGGTAACAAAAAGATCTCCTGAATCTGAAATGCGTCAACGTGCTGAGTATAGTACCCTTTGGCAAGGGGAATCATTATGAAAATCAAGTCAGACTAAGCAGTCTGATCATGATGGACATTACGACTTTACATATTCTCAAGAGTTCCCTATTATTACTAAACTATCTCCAAATTAGTTAAATACCATCAAACCTTACAATTTCCGCATTTTAATTACTGCAAGATTTGCAGCCATGCAGAGAAGACTCATCCCAAGAACGCAAGGACGTGTTTCATGCTTTTTATCCATGCATTTATTTGCAGAACTTCCTAATAATTATCCGGAAAAAAATTGTGATGCTGGAATTAGAAACTGAGTTCTTTTTGAATATAGGGGATGTATTTGGTCCTTCCTTCCATTCCGTTCCCTTGACCACTGACATCCTGTTGCGAAAACCAGAGCAGTCTGCTGAACCCATCGTTTTCACCTTTGGGGCACATCTTTGGATGCTGCAATACCTTCGCCTGACCAACCAGTTAACTAAGCCGGTTCTCTCGGAAGCTCTCGTGCAACTCAATTACTACTACGCGTATTTAATGATGTTTCAAAACCAAGATGGCTCCTTTTCCATGTGGAAGGGGCTTGAAGCCAGTGTTTGGTAAGTTTTATTATAAGGCATACTAAACTGAAGTATTTTCAATAAAAGACTAGTTGAGTGAAGGGCTAATAAAACATTGCGAGTCAATTTTTTTAAAGATTTTGAGCTAATGACAGGAAGTGTTACCTTAAAGGTAAATACAACTATTCCTGCAAAAACGTTTTAATTAAGTTATGCAGGGTGTCGAGGCACGGAAAGTGACATTTGTAAATAAAATGAAAACAAAGAATTTGATCAAATTGTGTTTGGTATGAGGGGGGAATGAAAATACCAGTATTTATTTTAAAATAAATTAATGGCGTCCAGGTCATTTCAATGCATATTAATTTCATAAAAATAACAAACATTTGTTATCTATTAAAATAAATACTGTTGTTTTCATGCCCCCTTCATACCAAACACATTTTGATTGAATCACGTTTCGATCAAATGCTTTGTTTTCATTTTATTTACAAATGTCACTTTCCGTGCTTGACCATGTATATCTCTAAAACCATATTTTAGTTAACTTAATTAACAAAAACGTTCTATTGACTTGCTTAAGCCCTTTTTGTTTACGTTGCAAAGTTGCTGAAAGCAAACTAAATAGTCCACGCAATTTTTTCATAGAAAGATTGTAATTTCCCCTTTAAGTAGGACTCGTCTAGTTTGTTCTATTACTTATTATCACATTTTAAATTTCGCCCTATGAAAACACCAGGATCTGATTTTTTAATTGCTATCATAACATGATATGTGTTTGTGGAATTCTTTTGAGTTAAAAGTGTAATTTTCAGTCGCAATTTCTGAAGGCAAACTAAAAGATTATAAATCTGGCAAAAATTGAGTTGAAAAACGAAAACAACAGGATTTATTTTGTATTAATTTTGCTGTATAAATATGATATATTTTGTGATACTTTTGAAATTGACCTTCTAAGTAGGCCTACAGTTTCTTTTAGTTTTCCAACAAGTAGGGAGAATTGACTAAGAATGTTTTAGTAGCCCTTCATTCAATTATTATTAAATCATAAATGACAATGAATATTACAGGCTCACTGCAGCAGTGGTTCGAGTTTTCCAACAAAGTCGCTTTTCGGACTGGGAAAATGACTTCGCCATCGATGCTAACATCATCGTAGAGTCGATGGAGTGGCTGGTGAAATACCAGACAGCTGAAGGAGCTTTCTACGAAGCTTTGGAAATTCCCATAAATCCAAGAATGGACTCTAAGGTAGGATCTCACGGATGTCCCACCATGCAGCATCGATGTCAAGCTTTTATGATCGATGCCTTCAGAAAGTAAAACGTGTGACATTTTCAGCGTTCACCTTTTGAAAATCATCCACATCTCAACAACATTCCACTCACGGCTTTCGTCCTCATCACCCTGTGCGAAGTCAGCAACATTCCTGGAGACGTCAGAGTCCGCATTGCTTCAGCGAGGTCTAGGGCGACGCGGTATTTGGAAGGCAGAGTTCTGGCTCTCACGGACCCTTACGAAATGGCCATAACTACATATGCCCTAACACTGGCCGGAAGCAGTGAAGGCGAAATGGCGTTTCTGAATTTGGATAAAATGAAGCGAGAGCAAGGTGCGTCAAAATATTTCAATATATTGCTTTTAGTGACAATTAAATGTCTGGAGGGAAAAATCGGATGCAACCGGGAACTTGACTGATGGACTTTCCCGAATGAACTTAAATGTTTGGATGAACCCGAGAGTCTGATGGATTTTGGTTGTGATGTCATTCAAGTAGTAATGACAATTAAAAACAAAATAACAGATAAATATAGAATTTAGGTCATTTTAAACTTATAAGCTTAAGCTCCGCCATTTTGAATTTTCAAATTTTGAGAGGAAAATGTGAAAAAAGCGCAACTATTCAAATTCTTAGATGAATTGAAATGGAACAAAACTTTTACGTTTTTCTTGTATTTTCGATTTCTTTATATTTAAAGAGAGTTTATCCGTTATCTATGAGAACTTTTCGAGTATAAAATTAAAAAATTTCAGCAAAATTTATTGATAACGAATGTAAATAAGTACACAACGTGAATTTCATATTCATAAACATCCCACGCTTTTAATTTGAAATTAAAAATGTATTGAAATTTTGAAAAGCCGCCAAATAAAGAATAATACATTCAAATAGTAAAATGTTTTAAAATTAACGTGTTGGAAGTTTTAAAACAGATACTTCACAATTCCTGATTATTTACTTTCGTTATTTACAGGAAGAACTTTTTATTGACAATTTCCATTTTATGCCGAAAACTAAATTTGAATAATTATAATAGACGACTGATCACTGCATGATAGACACTCATAAAAAAAGCATCCAAACGAGCAACACCATTTCCAAATGAAAATAATTCTTAGAATTCTTACATGAATTTCATATTTGAAAAACTGACTGACCACCTTAAACAAGGACATACTGTAGATGACAAATAAGGATGCATTATCCTTCCCAAATCGCAGTTTTCAATTATTTGTTTTCAAGAAGTTGCACCATTATCTGAAAAATTCTTCTTTCCTCGTACTTCTAGAGGAAATGGTATACTGGTCAACGCATGCTGCTCCATTAACCGAAGTTTACTTTGACAATCAGCGATTATTTTTGCAAGCGCACAAGCCATCCAAAGCAGATGCCTTAAGCGTGGAAGCCACAGCCTATGCATTGTTAGTATACATATCCAGAGAAGGTCTTCTTCAGGAAAACATTGTCAGATTCCTCAACGTCATGCGCTCTACTGATGGAGGCTTCGTCTCCACCCAGGTAAAAACCCAGAAGAACCTCTGAAATAACTTTATTACAATGGATGTTCTGAAATTCCGACCAAAGTTTCTTGTTTAATTTGGAAAGGACACTTTAGTGGCTATGCAAGCCTTGACGGAATTCTCATTTCGGGCCAGACTACGCGAGATCACGGACATGAAGGTGCGGGTGAGTGCATCCTCAGGTGATAACGAGGAGACGCTCATCATCAACGAAGACAATTTATTTCAACTTCAGTCCATTGATGTAAGAAACAATTTTTTCAATAGTTAACATACAAGGAGTACAAATTTGAACAGATTGGAAACATTTGCATTTTTACTAGCTATAATGATCCTCGATCAACGGTCAATAAAGCATTAAATGTACATTATAAAAAGTATAGTTTTCGTAGAAAATGTCCAGCATTATGAAATTGTTTTTTTTGTATATGTTTGAAAAAATCTCTGTAGATTCCAAAGGCTTGGGGTCACGTCGATGTGATCACAAGAGGGTCTGGAATGGCAATTCTGCAGCTAGATGTCAGTTACAGCATTGATTATGCTCCGCTACTTATTCCACCTGCTGAACGGGCCTTTGATTTAACATTAAACGCCCGTTATTCGGGCAGAAACAATTCGTACATTCATTTTACAGCTTGTCAAAGGTAGATCCTGTTTTATCAGTACTTTACAGTTTACAGTAAGCATTGCTTGGCTTAAAACCCTATACACTAAAACATTCGGAGAAATTTTAGGAATAACACTCCATCAATGTTAATAACTAAATAATTAACATCCAGTGTTTTGTGTATATCCTCATAGTCTGAATTCATACTCGATCATCCAATCATAATTATTTAGATAACAAGTAAGCTTTCACCAATTAAACAATTTTGAATTAAATTTTTGCATTGAAGTAAATTATAGTATTAAATCAATACAGAGTGCCATTTGACAAGAAATAATACCGGAATGACAATTATGGACAACTATGAAATAATTCTTTACAATGTAACGGATTTATTTTCATTTCTTTAACGAAAAATATCAGCATATTTTAAAAAAGCTTTGCACTTTCCTTCTGCAGTCAATGAATTACCGTTATACTTGTACTGCCAATATGATATTAACACATTCATCACTTACAGATGGACTCTGCTGGAAGAGGCGCCAACAAGTGGCCTAGCAGCATTTGAAATGGATTTGCCAACAGGATATTATCAATATCAGCCCGTGTTGGATGCTTTTGTTGACTCCAAACAAATCCCAAACCTCAGGAATCTTTACGTAACCCAAACTAAAGTTTTTGCATTTTACCGGCTGGTATGTAACTTCGAGTAACAGATTAGACATTCTCAAATGCTTTTGCCTAGTTACATTTACATTCAATTTCAATCGTTCTTACAGTTGGATGACCAATACACGTGTCTGAACTTTACGTTGGAACGTTGGTGGCCAGTGGCCAATTTATCCCAGTTCATCAAAGCAAAAGTATACGACTATTACTCACCAGGTAATGCACCCACAAACCGGTGTAAGAGTTTTTTGGGATTATCTGATATAACGCATTCTATTCCATTTTACAGAATTGTACAATGAAACCATATTCGAAACATATGCGCTGTATCTTATGGACATTTGCCAGTCATGCGGTTCCTATCAGTGTCCATATTGTTACTACTACAATCACTCGCAGGTCATCAGTTGCAACTTGGCCATGCTTGGCCTTTGCTTGTTGATCACCTTGGAGATCGACATTGAGCACCTCTTTCGCATCTGTGTCAACAGATGCTGGAAAAGAAACCGATTTTTAAAGACAGTGACACGGTGAAATTAACAATCGACGCAAACCACGTTATTTTTTAAAATTTAGTTGTACAGTTTATAAAAACGTGTATAGACAGACGACGTCAGTGAAGGCTTCCGTCCCAATCGAAAGGCCAGGCTGGTCAGTACAAGTCCATCGACTGTATTATGATAAACCAAGATTCTAGGACTAAATCACAGGAAATGAAAAAGATGTATACCATAGGTGATGATAGTTTCTATAGACATGAAACGTGTGAATGAGGCGCGGCATTTCAGCCATTTTTTTTACTTTACTAAATTCATTTTTGCAACATAAACAGGAATAGATGAATGCGTGTGGCAAAAAAAGTACGCTGCCATTGAACAGTATGCGATGTACAGATTAATAAAGACATATGAACAGTAGAATTGTATGTAAAATGTGTGTTCTATAAATCGTTCTTACAATGGACCTTATAAATGCAGAGTTATGCCACCGTGGTTATGCATGGGGCGTGCTACTGTACATCACGTGATCTTTTCATCGAATTAACAACTAAAAAAAACGTGCCTTGGCACTGCCTCCAGGTAATTTTCGCCAATAGAATGAACGCAATGTCACGTGATATATGCATGCTGACGAAATCTGCAGAATTAAGGTCCAGGATTGCTGGTTACACATCAGAACAATTTCTAAGTTTGGACACATCGATGTACAGACTTGTATATCAATTAAATAATAAACGTAATGCTCATGATAATTCAATTTGGAAACTTGAGATTTGCTCTTTTGTGAATTAATTCACATTAGAGTTGCTACTGGGGAACTGTGTTCTCGGGATTGTATTTATTGTACAATTCTAATTGCTAAATGTATAGTCACTATCTATATAAATAAAAATGTAAACGTCGATCTGTTCAAGACAAGTGAACTCCCAAAAGTTCTTCACCGATTGCTTTC
>JAQGAO010002501.1:0-19491 GCA_034697705.1 Ommatoiulus sabulosus
GTCGATTATGCGCACCACCAGAGGGGGGGAAGGGGGGATTTCGTTTAAAAAAAATGAACATAATAATAATAATATACGCAAAAACTAGGCAAAGCCAGGGGCTTGAAGCCGGTATCAAGAGTATGTTAGTATTTTCATTTCCACCAATTATGCTCTTGCTAATTTATTAAAACATCATTAGAAATATTTTAATGTTAAACACGTCTAACATACATGTAATTATAATAAACCATGTTAAAAACTAATAATCTACTCAATATTCCTAAAATTAATTGTTGCCTTGCTTATACTAAAGAAGTATACTCGGTATCTATTGATAGTAATAATTGGATAAACTACTTCCCATGTTCACATTATCTTCATTGAGCAGCACTGTCTGGACCCCGGACTTTGATCGGGTCTATAAAGATAACCTAATTTTGATGCATTTCAACGAACAATTTTAACCCAACATTTGTACTTACTTTTACAATCATTTGTGAACATTCAAGACTATTTTGTGCTATACAGTATTTGACAACTTTACAATAATATCAGAGCAGAGCTAATTACTTATTTTTCATATTTTTACCTTGTGGTAAATTGCATGACCATATTGATGAAATATACAAACTAGAAAAATAATTTGCTAAGAAAATTCCGAATTTTGATTTTGTTTTAAAAAAAACCATTAGCACAATTCTGTATTTATTAATTTCAGCTATAAGGAAATTATTTTTAAACTTTTTATTCAACTTCTGTACTTTTTGTGCAGCTACATGTATCTAAACAGCAAAATGCACATGTTTTTGTTAATTGCTGTAATCTATTCTATACTTTACCCTACAGTCAGTACATACAAGGTAGTACCATTTGGTAGGAGAAGGAGATCATTATGCAAATTAAGTCAGACTAAGCAATCTGGTCACAATGAGCCCTGACAACACGATTAAATTATATTTTCCAGGGCGAGAATGCACCTGATGTTTTTGTAATTGGAAAATTAACCGAATTCCTTTTTAAAATGTGGTACTTCGTGAAATAATTGAAAGTATCAAAAACTGATTCACAGTTGACACAATAAAGTATATGTACCACAGTTTAAACAAAGTCATCCCTTGAACTATTATTGCTTTAGAAGCTTTTTCCAGTTTGAGTTTTTTCAAATTAGATCAGCTCTATTCCCCAATTTCTTGTTTTAAAAATAGCAGATGTTGCAAAATCTTCCAAAAAATGCACAATATCATCACTTCTTCTTAGTTTCTATAAGTGCAGAGCTTGTTTCAAAAAGTATGGAGATTGAGCATTGGCACTATAATTCATAAATTGCCGATTTATCAGTAACCTGCGTCAGATTATCCCAAAATTCACCTAAACATAACACCCATAAATATTACATCATACTACGTATAACCAGAGAAAAAACTTTTATTAATGAAAGTAAACCTCCTCAACCACTTACTTGCTCGTCATCTTAAATAGCACACACACAATGTATTTTTTGAAATAGAAAAACAAGTAGTTTGAATTCTTAATTTGAATGAGTCAAAAACCCCTTTCAGAGTGCTACGAACAGAATTATGATACATATATTATTTAATGCATTCCAAAAAAAGGTAGATAACATTTAGATCTGAAAAGCAAAAAAAACAGGTATTAAAAAAGAGCATGTTAACATTTCATCATACAGTACATGGGAGAAAACTTGGTGAATTCTAAAATGTAGCCTATGCTAGAAAACCTGTCATTTAATTATAATTTTCCTGTCGTTCCATGTTCAATTTTATATGCATTTACACGCTGTCTTTTATTTTTAAGTAAATAAAAAACTTGTACACGAAAAAAATGGCGCACATAACTATTCAAATGTAGTGTTTTTGAATTTCTGCAAATGCAATTTTGAATTTTTTTTAAAAAAAAAACAGAAAATTTAAATATTTATAGAAAAAAATAGGAAAAATAAATCTTGAAAGTTACAACTATAAAGGGGCACTGATAAAATAAAAATGCATGTTTTTGGAAGCCGTATATTTTACACAAAAAATTTTGGGAAACAAATCTCTAAATATTTATATACATGATATATTTTCTCCAAAAAGAAATCAAACGACATAATAAAACAATAATTTAAATAATTAAAACTTAATAATTAGCTTATTCTAAACACATTTCAGAAAACAAAAGATCTCCAAAACGTAAGTTGCTGCCAATTTACAAAAACTTACATTGTCAATCTCTTCATCTCCATTTAACTCATCAAATTCAATGTCATCATCCAAACCTTCTTCCACAAAAGTGACAGTATCATTGATTTTGGCTGAAATAAATCGTAAATATAAAAAAAAAAAAAAAAACATTAATCATTGCAAATAATTAGCATGATGCCAGATGGTGATAAAACAAAAACATACCTGATTCTGGAATTTCACCATATGATTTCAAGTTTCTAGCTTCATCGGCATTGTATTTGAGAATAACATCAGCTTTCGCATCTTGGTAATCACGCAATCCTACTAGAATGATATCGCCCTGATTGATCCACACCTTAAAAATAACAAATAAAAATATACAGGTTTGACAATTAATAAATTATCTTCTTAACATCAAAAGGAATAAAAACCATTAGTACATAATTCGTTTGCCAAGCCGAAAATTTTTATAATCGGAGTTCATGATAAACAGAGAAATGAATGTTATTCAAATTTTAGTTTTAATTTTTTTAATTTAATTTTTTAGTTCAAGTTTTAATATTTAGTGCTTGTACTTTGTTATTTTTTTTCAGTTTTTTAATCTTCTATTAAAAAGTAATAAGGTTTGAGGTAGCCTAATTTGCTATATTTTAATGGCATTTATTACACCTCTAACAAATGAAATTTCCTAATAACGGATGATGCTATACAATCGCAAACTATCAGATTGTAAACCATGTGAATAGCAGGCATTTGAAAATATTTTTCATTCTCATATTAAAAAAAGTGCAAATATATGTATGCTAGTTTGGTTTACAAAATAAATTTTTCCTTTCAATAATCAGTAAACCTGATTGATCAGATCTACAAGAACATGAAAATAATATCCCTAATGATAGTGGGAAGTTGTTTGAAAATAAATAAAAATTTGTGGAATATTTTAGCTTAGTCCCTTAACGGTATGGTACAAGAAAGGAGTCTCAAAAACTCCCAGAAGAGATTCTCGGGCTATTTCGGCTCCTTCAATATAAAGTAGCTTTGTGCAATTACTGTGTTAATTATCTGAACATTATTTGATATGATATACACTGTAACTAAGTATGGTAATATTCGTTGAATAATTTTAATAAAGGTGAAGAGTTGATGGCCAAATTTTTTTCATGTATGTCAAGCTTGTTTAAACTTTTGCATTTCATGTAATAATAGGGCTACTCAGATCTCACAGGGGAGCTGGAAAATTATTATTATTATTATTTTCTGTTTTTAGTTGAAGGCAACTACCGGAGACCACATATGCCAACTCCCTCCTTTCGAAGTCATGGCCATGGGGTCTACCGATGATGTTTTTTAAAGGTTAGTTCACCTTGCTTTCCCTAACCCTTCTCATTTAGACTTTGAGACCAGCACGCAATAATGGCGATACTTACTATGCGTGGATGGGAAAGAACCTAAACAAAGAGTGGGATGGGAAAGGAATATGGTCATGGCCGATTAATATAGGAACCATTCCAGCATTTGCCTGGAGGGATTATCGGAAACCATGAAAATCCACAATGAGGATATATCACTCAGGAATCAACCTGCATCTACAGAATGCAAGGCGAGAATGCAAACCACTTAAGCCACCTTGCTCGGTAATTTGACAAAAGGGCAATACAATTTTCACAGGGGATATACCACTCTGTGATTAGGTAAGAAATGTGACGAAATAAACACCAAAATGAATAAGCAAAGAATAAAAGATGATTTTGGAAACTTCGTGCATCATAGAATTCTAAGCACCTAACTTTCAAACACTGAAGAGAAACATGTCTCATTAGTATTAAACAAACCCATTTTCATAGAACATTGTTTCTGCATTTTCTACGATTGAAAATGCAGTAACACTGTAGCTATCTACATATGCTAGTTCCTGAGGCTTACACGAGATGGTCTGATTTCATAAATGGTTAATTTACAACCACAATGGCCAAATAAAGACCATATTAAAGGTGTGACCCTTGGTCATCATTGAAATCGTTTGGAATCGTTGAATATTTAATGAAATTACAAAATGGAATTTTAAGCAACATGGGATATGCAAATTTGATCAAGAGTGCATTCCACAATCAAGTAGAAAAGGATGAGTGGCCAAGACAACAACCATCACAATGGAGCCCGAGTTGGATTCAAATGCAGATATCTTAAGATGAATTAGTTATGATTATATAGGGCCTGCCACTCCAGGGTCGGACACCTTGAGTGTCACAACAAAATCATGTTTTCTTAATGCTTTTTTCGAAGTTGTTTTAATTATCGTTTTGTATGAGCTCATCCTTATCATGTGACATAAATTTGTTCTTCTTAATAATCAGTTCTATGTGACTTAACTCTTTGCTCCATCCTAATGATGTAACCAAACAACAGACAAAAAAAATAGGTTACAAAGGTAAACCAGCTAAACCTCTTTCGTGGATTAAAAAATAAATGAAATTGCGCTGAAGTTATAATATGCAAGTTTGAACTCGAAGTGTATGGGCACCCCCAGGTTACCTTTTTTCGCAGCTTTCCTCGAATATGACAAAGTCTTCGAACGCCATCAAAGCAAGTAGCTTCCAGTCGTCCATTCCCCAACATCTTCGTGACTTGTGCATATTCTATAGAAATTATGAAACACGAGATTTTCTAGTGCATTCTGTACAAGTGCGACGTTAAAGGAGACAAAATGGACGTCCTGTCATGGTTACGTACCTTGGCCATCTTCCTTGAAGATCAATTCTCTCTTCTCGGCTTCATTTTCATTCTTTCCCCTCCTCCTGTTCTTACCTCCCTTTCCTGAAATGAAAGTAATTTGACAGTAAAGCAAAGAACAGAAAAGGGACGAGGAAATAATGGTACTTTGGCGCCATAGGCATAGGTAAGGGTTAAATGGAATCAGCAATATGCGCCATAGGCCTAATATATCACGCGAAATGTCCAACTCATTTCTAGTTCTTTAAACAAAATTAAAACAACCATCGTCAAACCAAAGAACCCAGAAGACATTAATAATTCATCTAGACATGCGGATTTCGTAGTCTTTAATTTATAAAAAATAACACCAACCTTTATTTTTCGGCATTGCAACACAAAGAATTCAAGACCAGGCTGAAATGATTCACAGAACGACGCACTTGTTACGGAATCCGGGATGGGACTAGTGGATTTGACACTTTTCAAGAGTACAGCAGTCAGTCGAATAATTCATGGCTTTTATTTTTAATGCTTTTATACACAACCAAAAATTGAACTTTTGAACATTGAACATGTTGCACTTATTTAGTGCCGAAATACAACGAGCTTAATCATAGATATTACAAAACGGCATCAACCGTAGATTGTTCCTCAGCGACTCGTTGGGGACTCCGTACCTTGGAACGTGTCTTTTAAAGATGGAGGCTCGCAAAAGGATTGTTTTGCCCTGAATTTTAATGCCTGAATGCCGTTGGCATTATCGTGTGTTTTAAGTCAGAAAAATACAATTATTATTCTAGTCTCTTATCATAATGAGACAACAGCCGCTGACATAGTCAATAGTCACTAATTAATCTGTGGAAATCCTCAAAAATAGACTTCAATCTGTTGTGCTTCCCGTGCATATCTCTACAGTAAAAATGGCTAGGGAACCTGTGATTTTAAATGTTTATGATATGGTAAGAGCTTTTTTAACTTTGCTGACCATTAGTAATTTTCTATGATTGTGCTCGTGATGCGTATGTGTCATATTTGCCTGTATTTCAGTATTGGATCAATGAGTACACGTCCAGTATCGGTTTGGGCGTATTCCATTCTGGAGTGGAAATATATGGTACAGGTATGTACTTGTTTATGTCAATACATTTGTTATAATATAGTTAATGACGTTAATTGCTACCTGCGAAAGGCCCACCGAATATTGAAGACATGAACACTACTTCTATTTTTTTCAGAATATGCCTACGGTGGCCATCCATTCCAATTTTCTGGCATCTTTGAAATAGTTCCCAGAGATGCTGATGACTTAGGGGAACAGTTCAAATTTAAGTAAGGTTTAGTAGCCACCTATATTTCAAAGGTTTAAAAGCCTATATTGAAGTTAAGATTTCAGCTTATTTCTAGCATGTACATGTATATGAGCATACAGTAGTCCTCTGTTATTTTGATCATTGTTTATATATTTTCTTTTGAATTCGTGGTGCATGTATGTATAGTGACACTTTCCAAAATTAGTTCATCTAAAATGATTTATCTGCAAAAAATTTACCAATCTACATGTGTGACCCATTTGAAATTATTGTGCCATTACTGTACTTAATTTCGACACCATGTGTCTTTATTCAAGCTCTAAAATCTGAAGAAATATGACACATAGCTTAAGTAAAAACACAGAATTTTTACGACGACCAATTTGCTAACTCCTAGCAACGTTTTGGCACCATGTGCCTTTATTTAAGCTCTAAAATGTGAAGAAAAAGTAAATGTATTTTTATTTAAGTAAAAATACACAATTTTTACTAAAGTTGTGTGTCATATTTCTTCACATTTTAGAGCTTAAATAAAGGCACATGGTGCCAAAACGTTGCTAGGAGTTAGCAAATTGGTCATCGTTCCAGTTTTTTCCACAATTATATCTCCCTATTACTTGTTATTTGGAAATGTTTATTACTGTACTTAGAAATTGTGACAATTCCGAATACTTTGAATTGTGGCAGGTCTATCTACAACAGTTGCAAGTACATGTGCTTGACACATATTAGGAATAAATACAGACAAAAGATGTGAAAGTTACACGTGTTGGAATGAATGTATGAACACAAAGTGCCATTAATCTTTGAACACCCCTCTTTTTGGGTTGGCAATGTGCAATGCAGTGAAGTAATGATGGCAGTAACGGTATCACAAATATTGAAAAAAAGTCATATTGTTATCTTCACATATCTGCTTCTATATACTTCTGATCACTGTTTAACGTGAACCTTTCTCGCATTAAACTAGGCAATCTGTTCACGTGGGATACACAGATTTCACAGAAGATGAAGTAAAGCGCATTGTTATGGAAATTGGAAAAGATTTTCGAGGGGATAAGTATCACCTGATGAATAAGAACTGCAATCATTTCTCAGGAGGCTTAACACAGGTAGTTGATTGGTTATCAATGCATGTTATTTTTGAAACTATAAAAATATCCTTCGTTGATTTAACAGGAGAGGATCGAAGTGCCAAATAACAAGCTTGATGTCAAATCTAACTGCATGGTTGAATTTATAGCGTTGTGGGAAATCTTTCTGTCAAGCATTCAAATGTGGCAATAATTTTACACATGTGGTCTTTTTAATAGATACTGTGTGGAAGGGACATACCTACTTGGGTGAACCGATTAGCCTATTTCAGTTCCTGTGTTCCATTTCTCCAAAGATGTTTGCCCCGTGAGTGGTTAACGCCAGTTGCCCTTCAAGCTTCGATCCGAGAGCATCCTGAGAAAACAGACAATTCCCTTTGAGGAACAAACATCTTGCATACTCTTCATTGAAAATTACAATAACGCCAGCATGTCGGCAAGGATCACAGGCCTCTTAGTATTGCAGTCGACAGAAGGACATAAGAATATGCGTGACAAAATCTCCCTCAATATGTGTACATGTACCGAAATACTTGCCGATTTTGGCACAGTATTGTAAATCTCAAGTCTACAAACTATAGGATAGATTTTATATTTCTTAAATCCGATTTTTGTACTTTGAATTCCTTTTCTTCGATGAACTTCTCTCAATGCAGCTAAATCCGAGTTGCATTTCTCTGATGACATTAAGACCGTTGTATGTTTAGAGCATGCTTTTTTGAATATTTTTTGCTTGCACAGGATTCATTTGCCCGTTGGAAGGGTGCATCTCTATAATGAACTGAACTTTATCCCAGCTCTTGGTAACATAAGCAATGTTGCAATGGCATTGAGACCATTACCAGAGATCTAAGCATTTTACATTGTTTTGTTTGTTACTGTTTTGTCCACCATTTTGAATTAATTGTTCTAATATTATAGTTTCTTGATAAAATGGTTTACTTTTTATTAAAAAACTGTTTTCCGAGATATTGGTCTGAAAACAATTGTCTCGTATTGCTAGCATACACATAAGAATAATGGCACCTTTTTTCGAGCATGCTTTATTGGGAATAGCAGCTGTTCATCTTGCAGTGTGCACATTACTGAATTCAACAGCTGTAAAATTGATGACAATGAAGATATTTGCTTTATTTTATTCATGAAATACAAATTACACAATAGCTAGAAATTACCCTTTTTAAAGATATAAAATTCTTGATAAATATTTGGTAATGTTAGTTATCTAGTCATGGTAGCCTGGCTTTGCCTTGTTAATGCCATAGTTGACACCAAAAAATCAATGATTATTTTTAACGAACGTTATAATAAGACAGTTTAATATTTTTATTGCCATGTCTTTAGAATTCGAAATTCGAGCTAAACATCGGAATAGTTTACGCTAATGTTTTCTTTGTTTATACCAGTGGATTAAAAGGGGGAGAGGTTTTTCAATAATCCTAGGAATTCAAATTTTCCAAATCAACAATTTAACAACAAACAAAACTGGCCACCAAGGCACCATTCTTAAGCTTTTTAATCATCTCAAGAGTTTGCCTGATGCTTAAAAGTTTTGAAGGTGTCCGTCTAGGACACCATCTTGAGGGGTGCATCTAATTCCTTTTAACATTTGTCTTATTTTGAAGCCATAGCCGGTCGCATATATGATTTAACATAATTACAATAAGGGAGAAATGTCCTAGGAGTTAAGATCAACAGTACTTTATATTGAAAATTACATAACCATAAGTTTAAAAGTAAGAATTTTCCATCAACGGGACAGCAGTTGAATTGCAATTGACCCTCTTTTATGGCAGGGTATTTAGCCAGTGATCTTTAGTGGCCGACATTTATGCGTATCGTATTGTTCATATTTTTTTAATTACTGATTTCCTAAGGATTTTAAACACCTATATGTTTGATACCAAATGAAATGTTTGCTATATGTGCAAATATCTAAAGAGGTCCTTAAGTGTTTGCATGTT
The DNA here is from genome assembly GCA_034697705.1 of Ommatoiulus sabulosus. NCBI lineage: Eukaryota > Metazoa > Arthropoda > Diplopoda > Julida > Julidae > Ommatoiulus > Ommatoiulus sabulosus. Next base: position 9,249 of record JAQGAO010002501.1, read on the forward strand.
TTAGAAAGGAAGTTCAATTCATGTTTTTGTATTTTTAAAGTACTTTATAATTTCTCTACATGTTCGCTATTATTTAATATTCATTTTCAATTACCAAAGCTTTACTTTGTGATTCCAGGTTTGGATTATATTTTCCACTATAACATCGATTCTCTGAAATATATGATTTGTGCAATGATTTAAAATTTTTGAAATTAAAAATGTTAACAAAATTTTCAGTGGGGTCAATTAAGGTGCAGATCTGAATCAGATTCCCCATCCAAGAGTTGGCAACTCAATAATGAACAATTTTTTGATGCAAATCTAGATTCTGATCAAACACCTTAACAGTTAACCCTGATGCAAACTCTTTTTTCAACAAAGGAGGCACCTATTTGGTGTTTTCCAACATGGTTAGGTTTCAATATATGAACAAGTGTTTCTAACGAGCAAGAGTTATTTCTCAGTCCTTGCGCTCTAATGTGCCAAAGCATATAATAAATCTTTGATGTTTACCTTTATACTATAGTGTACATGAATTGCTAACAGATTTATAGCGGAGAACTCGAGAAAAAACGCCTGTCTATGTTTTACATGAAACGGCAATCCTTGGTATCATATGTCGTCAGACTAAAGAAAACTAAAATGCTCATTCATTATTACCTTGTATTATAGAAATGCATTTGAAAAAAATCACAGGTCACAACCTTTTCTGCTGGTGTTGATCAGATCTTTTGAATGTGCTCATGGAGCTGAAATTGGCTTAGGGACACATTAGGATCTCCAAATGGGCCACCTGTAATTTTGAATTTTTTGACTAACAAATGGATTTCAGAAAAATAGCCAAATAAATTGTCATTCATAATTTTTTCTCTTCTGAGTATATTAAGTCCTAACATTTATTTTTCATGAAGAGCTACCCCGTAGTGTTCACACGTTTTCTTCAAAATTTAAATAGATTTGGCAGCTGTCTTAATATAATGTGTTTGTGCAATTTTTTTTAACATTTTCATTAAAAGTTAATTAGGTAGAGCTTGAAAATAAATGAGACGTTTCCTTTTGATTTACTGCTTGAATGTACATGTATCACCGAAATGAAAATGGGAAAATTTTATGGAGTAAATGAAAGCAAATGCACTGTAACTATGGATTCATTCAAAATATGTGCATATTACATAGAAATTTAAGGAATAACTAGACTTGTAGACCAAGGGAGGCACTTCTTTGCAACTTAAATGTTACACATGATGTTGTAACTTTGTAGTTGTCCATTTGATGAAACAAACAAAAACCAAATAATTCCTTTGCAATTATTTCTACATAGGACTTTCTACTTTCTTAATTTAATACACATCTTTTGCTATAACTAATTATTTCTCCAAATTGCAGCCTTGGGCAATATTTTGAACCATTGTACAGTACATGCATATTTTGGTGAGAGCGCCATTTTATGAAAATCTAAAATGCTCGCCATCATATGTCAGGTTATATACTCTTTAGTATTTATAAATTTAGGAAATGGAAAGGTCAAAAGTAAATGAATTATTTATAGAGTATATGTATATAATGTATATGTCAAATCAATGTTAGTTATTGTTTTCAAAAATAATATCAGTCATTTTGTATGAGCACAGCGTATACATTGTTCTTGGTTATGTTATGTTCAAAATTTCGAAGTATTATTTTAATCAACAGGGGTTGTGGCCAGTGATTTAAACTTGAATTTTATCCATCTGTGATTTTCTACACTTATTGTGATCCATGCAACTTGACATTTACATTGTAGTATGTATGTATGGGTTTAAAGAGGTACAAAGCAAAACACAATGAATGCTTGTTATTTCTATACAGCGATCCCAAACCTGACGTAATAAACCATGTGTATGCAGAACATCGCGCAAGTCTTACATTTATATGATACAGACCCTGGAACCACATGCAAATCCCTAAAGGCCTATTAACAAAAAAGCACTTAACATGCATGTAAATATCCACTGTATATATTAATTCTAGCTGAAGACGAAAAATAGGAATTTCCGGCAACCAAGACACTATAATGGTACATTTTTTACAATAATTAAATGTTGGGAAACTCGATCTACAAATGGATCTTATGCAGATTTTGTCAGCATGCCTTTATCACCTGACAATTAATTACATTTTGCTTTTTAAACTATACATGTCAGAAAATTAAATTTTATTGATAGGATAGAAAACTTTTTTTATCTTCCAATTAAAAATAAACTTAACAAAACGCATAAAGTAATTGCCTCTATTCAATTTATCGTTGAAACGGCTATAAAATTAACAGTTAAAATGTTCAACAATATAAATTAATTGGACAAAACAATTAGTTAAAATCATTCATGCCTTTATACCCACAAGTACATCAACAATATAAACAAAGGTTAAATTAAAGAATTACAATTACATGAATAATAATATCCTTTTAACTCAAGACAACGTAATGAAAACATCATTTATTACACCTATTTTGTGGGAAATTCGACTAAACTCTGTGGAAACAAAACTGTTGGTGTAGAAGGCGGGATTTTTTTGAAAATGTTATAAGATAAAGGGTAGCAAAACAATGGAAGGAGCTCGAATAATGGGAAAGTCTTTCCAAACGTCACCTATTTTTTTCAAATAACAAAAATACTTTCAAACAAATTTGAACTGCCAGAAAAACCCCACGTAGCAAAAGGACCAAAAAATGACGTCATTTTTTGCCCAAAAAAGGACCACCCAAAACATGACAAAAAATGACGTCATTTTTTGGTCATATTTTCGCCCATGAAATGCCCATCCAAAATATGACCACGAAATGATGTCATTTTTTGGTCATTTTTCGCCCAAGAAATGACCACTGCAATAACGGCCTAAAATGGCGTAATTTTTTTGGATTTTGGCACCCAGTAATAGTGCCTAAATCTGAATTTTTAGCATTAGGTTTACACATCTTTACAAGCAATTGCGCATGCGCATTACGTTATCAGACTTTCGATTCCTTTTCTCTACCATCTTAAGAGCCTTTCAAATGGTAGGTTGCGGGATCGAAACCGGGTGAGTTCAAGCAATTTATTTCCAAATTATTTCCGTCTATGTATTTCAATTAAAAGTAGGATTAGAGGATGAATAATGATAATATGATAAATAACGTGAGTTTTTTTAATTTTTTGATTAAATGTCTTATACATGACGTTCGTTTTAGGCCTAAACAATGACCAAAAAATGACGTCATTTTGTTATTCGAAAAAGACGTCATTTATTTCGTTTAAGATGACGTCATTTTTTGGTCATGTTTTTTGGTCACTTTTTGGTCATTATGACGTCAATGACTGACTTCATTTTTGGTCATTTTGCTACGTGGGTACTAGCAATTTTTTTGAAACAAGTTTCTATTTTTTCGAGTGGGCCCATGAAAAGTTTAAGCTTCTGGGCCCCAAAAAATTTCAGACCTCTTCTGAGGTTAGCAGTTATTAGCGTTGTCCATTACGAATTACTTCATGTTATTATCTCATTTAATTTTTGACGCATCTAATTTGCTAATTGGTTTAGTCAAGCTTGTTTAATAGTTTTAAATATAATTAATTCTTGTGAAGAAAGTATTAATTGAACACTAGATGGAACCAGATGCTAAAAAATAAGTCAACAAAAAAATCTACGACCTATTTTTAAAACGTATTGTAGCCTAAATCTTTAAGGTTTAATCTAGAGCAGGGTTTCTTAACCTGGGATCCATGGATTAGGTAGTGGGGGTTCACGAAGACGTTAAAAATAATAATATAACAGGGTTCCCCAAGACCTGGAAGAGCCAGGGAAGAATGGATTAGTTTGAAAATGTCAGGGAAATTCAACGCAGTCATGGCGATCTAAAATTAATACTACTACAAGGTTAGCTCAGGCTCCATTTTCCAAGTAGAAATTTGAAAAATTTATCAACATTTTCGGAGTATATATTTGATAACTTCTCCACGTTTTCCATGTACCAATTTACACAATTTCCCACGTTTATTGACTCCAAATTTGCCAAAATTTTTCGTTTTCCGAGCCCAAATTAGCAAAAATTTCCACGTTTTCCATGTACAAATTTAAACAATTTCCCACGTTTTCTGAATATTAATTTGCAAAATTGTCCACGTTTTCCGTGTACACATTTTCAAAATTCTCTAGGTTTTCCGAGTACAAAGTTTCCACATTTTCCGAGGACAAAATTGCAAAATTTCCTACTTTTTCTGAGCACAAATTTGTAAAAATTTCCGTATACAACATTTTCCCATTTTAAAAAATTTTCATGCAAGTTTTTTTAATTTTACAAAAAATGTCTATGTTAATTTTCAAAATTGTCGTTAGTAAATTTAAAAAAAATATTTTTCCGTGTCAATTTGGAAAATATGTCAATTTTTCACGTTGTCATTGGTCAGGGAAGTTTCTTTCAAACCTGGAAAAGTCAGGGCCCTGTCATACTACTTAAATCTGAATGTTATAATCCTTTTGTAAAACGATAGCATGCATGCAAATCACAAAACAATTTTGTTTGTTTTAGCATAATTTTCAGGGTTGCTACCGAAATAAGACTTCCAATTTCCTTGACTTTCCATGACCAAAATTTACCATTTCCCTGACAAGAATGTACAATTTCCATGGATAAATATTTGGATTTATTCTACATATGTTTAAATTTTATTTTACTATCCCCTTGTACGGGAAAAAACGTGGACAATTATTTTGCGAATGAATTGTATTCGGGAAAACGTGGAAAATTATCCTCGGACATTGTTAAAAATATTGCGACTTTGTCCTCAGAAATTTTTGAAAATATTGCGAATATGTCCATGGGAAAATGTGGCGAATTTTAAAACACATACTGAGTAACTCTGGAAAACGTGGACAATTTTGAAAATTTGTGCTTAGTAGTTTTACCAAGCAAAAATCTGAAAAATTAAAAAAAAAATATTGAATTTTAAAATCTTACCTATTTCTTTCGATATAGCCCTGCACTGACTGCACTGAGAATGAAAATAACAGTTACTGCACTGACTGGAATCTACTACTTGTCTGATACCGGACTATTGGTTAGTAAAATTGTGACCAATCAAGCCTGATGGCGCATTCGAATCGTCCAAAAAGTGTACACTGGTGAACACCGAGTGTACGTCTCTGCACTCGTTCCATTCGGTTGGTCCATGGTGCATACTTTAGTGTAGTCGGTGCACCCTATTGGCCAATTCGACTGGTCCAAAAAATGTGCACTTGAGTGTACACTGACTACACCGTCGAAAAAGCCAGCGTAGTCGGTGCATCAGACATGGCAGATTATATTTCGGCTGCTTTTCTTCAAATTCGTCTGCTATTATTTCCTGAATGGTTCTTTTCGAAATTGGCGCTGATTGGGCAGACGATTTGCACTCGCGTGTTCGAGTGGAAAAATGTGGTGTGATGCACCGATGACGTCATGAGGACGCACTGAACAAAAAATGACACGTGATCAAGTTGACATCGGAAAGATACTGCACTACACTGGTGTGGACAATCCGAATGCACGATTAGATTCCAGTCAGTGCAGTATCATGGAATCCTTGTTCAGGGTTCCCCCAGAAATTTCATTTTCAACTTCCCTGACTTTTCCAGGTTTTAAAAAAAATTTCCCTGACCAATGTCAACGTGAAAAATTAACATATTTTTCAAATTTGACACTGGAACATTTTTTTTTAATTTACTAACGATAATTTTAAAAATTAACACAGAATTTTTTTAAGAAAATTTTCAAAATGGTAAAATTTTTCGGAAAATGTTAAAAACTTGTGCTCGGAAAAAAAGTGGGAAATTTTGCAATTTTGTCCATAGAGAATGTGGAAAATTTATACTCTGAAAACCTAGAGAATTTTGAAAATATGTACACGGAAAACGAGGAAAATTTTGCTAATTTCTACTGGGAAAACGTGGAAAATGTTGCTACTTTCTACTCGGAAAACGTGGGAAATATTGCTAATTTCTACTCGGAAAACGTGGAAAATTTTGCAAATTAGGACTCAGAAAACGTGGAAAATTGTAAATTTGTACATGGAAAACATGGAAAATTTTGCAAATCTGTGCTCCGAAAATGTGGAGATTTTTTGCAAATTTCTACTCGAAAATGAGCATTGATCTAACCTTGAGAAAGTATAAATTTTGAATCGCCATGACTGCGTTGAATTTCCCTGACTTTTTCAAACTAAACCATTCTTCCCTGACTTTCCCAGGTCATTTTCAAGTTCCCTGACTTTTCCAGGTTTTCCATGGCGGTCTGGGGGAACCCTGTCCACGTAGTTTGCTAACTAATTTTGAACCAGTGTCGCGTAGTGGTATTGCAGATTCTCACTAGGCGACACTGATTTTTAAGTTCATGGAATAAGTTGCACTCTGCTCTCACCCAATAGCCAGCCTTACTTTCCACGTTGGCCAAACTTAATCAGTTTCAGAAACATCCTCGACACTGAGCAAGACACTCTCGTAAGAATTTCTGCCAGTACCAGTCGCCATAGACCCAACTCTATCGCTGGCCTATCTCAAGTAATTCCCGAGCTACCTTTCTCCCCTTCAGGCCCCCTGTTTTGCCCCTTGCAAGCCAAGTTCTTGGTGCAATTACGACTTCCAGGAGTAACTAAGGCACATGCACCCGATGCATTCGACGTGCCAGGTCGAGCAGCTGCTTTTTAAAAGCTGACTGCAGAATTGAGAAGGGTAGCACGAGTGGGCCCCTTTTCTCCCCCTGGTTTTTTAACCCCCGAATGGCCCGGGGGTAGCCTGAAACTGGATAGGTAAGCCGAGCATGGCGTCTCCCCAAAGCCAGATGACTGACCCACCGCTGCGGTTTCCTTGTTTTGTCCCGTGAACTAATGACCAGACCAGAAAAAACACGTGGCTCCCCCCTCCTACAACAAGCCCCTTTACCCAAAAAAAAAAAAAAAAAAAAAAAAAAAAAAAAAAACCAGCTTTTAATAAAAATGTAGCAGCGTTGAAGGTGGACATCTCGGTTTTTCACCCTTCCAAAATTCCGCTTGAGGGATCCAGCTACTAGCATGGGATGAAATAATTTTGTGTTTTAATTTTGTAACGAGTATGCTATAAATTGGCAAGGGCAAAGAAGTCAATAAAAATGTAATAAAAGAGACGGGAATGCTCGCCGCAATCATATTTTAATCAAGTTCCAGTTCCCCAGACCTGGAATAGTCAGGGGAAAATGATTTATCTTAAAATGTAAAGTCTGGGGAAAAAAACTGAATACTTTGACAGGGTTTCCCCAGAAATTTCATTTTCAACTTTCCCGACTTTTTCATGTTTCAATGCAACATTTCCCTGACCAACGACACAAAATATTGACACGATTTTGAAAAATCTATAAGGAAAACTTTCAATATTTTTGAAATATTAGCATGACAATTGTCTGAAAACTTTAGAAATATGTATTAAAAAAAATAGAAAGTGTTGCAAATTTATGCTCGGAAAACGTTCAAAATTGCGTCTTCAGAAACTGTTGGGAATTTTACAAATTTGCGCTCAGCAACTGTGGCAAATTTGGTAAATTAGTACTTTAAAATTTTTTAAAAGTTTGCAAATTTGCCCTGAGCGAACCACGTAGAGGCACTCATTTTGGATTGTGACAACATTACACATGTTCGTTGAATTTCCCTGACATTTTTTTTTTTCAAATCAAGTCATCCTTCTCAAACATTTTTAGAAATTTTCAAGTTCCCAGTATTTTTCAGGTCTGGGGGTACCCTGTTTGAAGTGAAAAAGTCATTAGCAGCCAAGACAATAGATTTGAAGCAAGCCCTTTTACGGTAGAAATAAAATACTGAAATTCTCAATGACAAAATCTAATCCAAATTTACTGTTTCCTTTATTTAAAGCTGACATTTTTTTTTAAGTTTTAGAAATTATTAATTACTCTCCTGGTGTACGAAATTGCCACGGTTTGAACCTACTCGACCATTAGCCGGCAAACTAGGTTTGTACTCACTATCACCAAACCAAAACTAAAAACTCCAAACCTGAAACTTTTCTGGTTTGTGGCAACGAAAAAAATGGCGTATACCAAACTAAAAACCAGAAAATCAAGTTTGCAAACTAAGTTTGGCGTTCTCGTCGAGTGTCGGTGAGATGAAAGGGAAATAGCCAAACTTTTTGGCGGTGGCGCTGCTATCAACGCTTCGTCTGCAAGATATCGATGATACTGCAGACGACAGCATATCGCGTTTCCTCTGTCGTCTGCTCACTTTTGTCAATATGGTTTGTTGCAGTGTGTACGCGCAGGTTTTGCAAAACTAGTTTGTATAAATACTTTTACAGAAACTAGTTCACGTTGAAAGTTTGGGGTTTGTGGTTTTTAGTTTTGGTTTGGTGGCTATAGTGAGTACCCGACTTAACAGGTATTCCTTAACGTGGATTTTCCCGTCTGATAACAGTGATTATTTATTCACAGTTTGATAGATTTGCCACAGAAACCCTGCAGCCAGGTGGCGCTACGATAACTGTCAAGTGCCAAATTTCACCACCTCATTCTCACACCTTGTAGAAACACTGGCTTTGATTGCATGCTGTCTCCAAAGGGCTACCCATGCATAACATTTCCAAATTACCACATCCTGATAGTTGCAAATAAAAAAATTGAAAAAAAAAACTTTCCCCGAAAGACTAATTTCATCTAATGTGTCCTTTCAGACGTGTTTTTCGCCAAAATACCCTGTGCTCCGCCGTTTTGGCGCCACTACTCCAATTCGGTTATCTGAGTTGGAAATATTTTCTGGATGAATGACCAGCGTGTTCACAAGAAATTGGGTACTCATAAACGTGGAACGGTTTTGTGAATTATCTGTATATGTAGTGCATTAAGTGAAACTAACGTTCGGCTATATAAGGTGCCTCAGAAAGGCTGTTTAAATGCTATAACTATGACTTCACGACAGTGTACTCAGACAGAGGCTTTACGAATCGTACTTGTATCCAAAGTTAAATTCGTTAAAGCTTTTGCCTTGTGCCCCTATTAATTACTATTATAAATAGCTTGTTTATATTATACAAATCAGTTCAAATTTGCCCCAACCGATAGTTTTACTGACATTGAACCAGTTGGGGAAAATTGTTAAATGTAACCTACAAAAACTTCAAATATAATAAAATATAACAAACTTAAATTTAGAAAAATGCTAATGTGAAACTAAAGATATATTTTGGAAATGTTATCACTTAATGTCAACCATTGTCATCATCAAAACATCTATTGAATTCTTCATGAAAGTGAACATAACATGTAGGCTATTAACATTTAATTCCATAGAAAATGTTTTCAACGTATACCAAAGTAAAATACGTGGATAAATTAAGCCTTAAATTCATTGAAATGTTTGTTAAATCTGGAATGTCTTCATGAAATATTGACCAAAATTGAAGCAAATTTTTCAACACACATCGACTCATTATACTCAACATATAAACTTGTATATAGACCTCATAACCTAACAGTTAAAGGGCATTACATTCTGACAGGGTTTCCCCAGAAATTTCATTTTCAAATTCCCTGACTTTTCCAGGTTGTTGAACAAATATCCCTGACCAATTACAATGTCAAAATAGTAATTTTTCAAAAACCTTAAGAAAGAAAAATATCATAAATATGAAAACTTAACAGAGAAAATGTTTAGAAATTGTACAAAATCAGCAAGAAAAAATGTTGAACATTTGACAAATTTCTGTTCGGAAAATGTAGAAAATTCTTACTCAGAAAAGGTTCAGAAGTTTGCAAATCTCTCCTCGGAATCTGTTGAAAAGTTTGCAAATTTCACCTTGGAAAACTGTTGAAAATTTTACAAATTTACCCTCTGAAAATGGGCCCTGCAAGAACGAAAAATGTTATAAATTTGAAAACGTTGTTTTGAAACAGAGAAAATGTTTAGAAATTGTACAAAATCAGCAAGAAAAAATGTTAAACATTTGACAAATTTGTGTTCGGAAAATGTATAAAATTCTTACTCACAAAAGGTTCAGAAGTTTGCAAATTTCTCCTCGGAATCTGTTGAAAAGTTTGCAAATTTCACCTTGGGAAACTTGAAAATTTTACAAATTTATCCTCTGACAGGTTTCCCCCAGAAATTTCAATTTCAACTTCCCTGACTTTTCCAGGTTTGAAAAAAAATTTCCCTGACCTGTGACAACGTGAAAAATTGACATATTTTCCAAAATTGACACTGGAAAATATTTTTTAAATTCACTAACGACAATTTCG
>JAQGAO010002502.1:0-19489 GCA_034697705.1 Ommatoiulus sabulosus
TACCACTACGCGACACTGGTTCAAAATAAGTAAACAAATCACATGAATAAATGCCAACGTGCTCTCACCCAATAACTTTAGAGCTGATTTTATTTCATTGGTTTCTTTTATGCTGTAACTGAACAATTCGTTGCTTTTGCTGATTTTGAGCGTCTAGGAATGCACGTCAATGTGACGTCATATATTGCTAATATATCAAGAAAAAATTTCATCGACCTTCATCCACCACCCAACATTTTCTTAGCTTTATTTTCCCATTCTCAGGAAGGGAAAATCAACAACTTCTAGACCCACCGGCTGCATTTTTACAGTCTAAAAATAGTGCTTGGGTAAATAGGCATAGCTTGCACATGGTCATCGAAATGTGTCTATGTTCAAAATTACCAGTCTGAATTTTCCATTCTTTTCGATGGTTTCCCCAACCCTCCCCATTTACCCGGCCTTTAAGACCGGGAACAATAGCGAAATTATACTTCACTAATACATGGCTGGGGAAAATCTAAACAAGGAAGAGAGGACGGAATGGGAAACAAATACGGTCACGGCCGATTTAATATAGGAACTATCCCAGCACTCGCCTGGGGGATTGTGGGAAACCATGAAAAACCACAAACAGGATAGCCGACCCATGAATCGAACGTGGGTGGGTCTACACTCTACAGCATCGCATGCAAGGCGAGAATGTTATTACTCAGGAGTCTCAGGTACCTTGCTCGGTATTAATAAATCATGCCCTGCCAATAAATTTACGAAGTTCAACCAAAACACTAATTATTCGTCAATCTACATGTATAGTCATGCATGCTCCTTTCCTCCCCTCTTCTATTTTCGTATGGGACGCCCATCAACGCTCAAGTGAATGGCGCCCGCGTGTAAAGTCGACGCCATCTTGAATAGGGCATCGATAATTAAAAATCGTTGAAATAATCATTTTTGGAAAAACAAACGCGCTGCCGCATGATTTCTCGATATTAATTGAAAAATTCAACTCTGAAAACTACATTAATCGCTAAATAGCACTACAGAAAGACGTAGATTATAAAAATACATTACAGCACGTCCGTCTGCATAATTTTGCTTGTTCGTTTGAGTATATTAGCAGGAAAACATTAATGGGCCAATCATGAAATTGCCAGATAATTGGTATTTAATTTTTGAAATTTAAATTCCAATACGCCATCTGTAGTTCGAGACACCAGGGAGACTTGACCAATGTAAAAATGTTTAGCATAACGTCACTTCAAGCATGCCCTTAAGTTTCAAATTCAAATCTCAGGTAGTTAGTTATTATCGCACAAAACAATCTGGTTTTGTGAACAGTTACAAAATATACATTTTTCAATAAAGAAAAATAACGGGTTAATCATATATGCTAGATTGCATGCCCTTTTACAGGCTGCCTATTAGCTACCTGTGTCAGTGAATTCAAATGAAAACAGCGCGGAATACTGGTACGGTTTCCAGCTGAAATCTAGGGTTATCATCACAGCCACATGACAATTCCATAAAATAGTCACAATGGTCAAAATCAAAACCAATAAAGAAAACTAATTATAAAAATTCCATATTCAAGATGGCGTCAACCGGAATCGAAAATTAAAGCCCAATAAGCATTGCTTAATTTCTGGTCTTATTTTTCCAAAGAGCATTGACCATGCTTGACTCGGATAGGTTTTATTAGACCCAGCATCCCTTCGATAATACGTCAAATATGAATTAGCCGTGGTGACGCGGTGATAAAAACGGTCTACTTACGTCAATAAATTTCTGCTATTTCTCAAATGCTCAAATATCCAAACGAGCAAAAGACGAGAATGGAGTGGGAAAGCGGGGATCCCGACCTTTTGGAGGCGGCTCGCAGTTTTCACACCGAAAATTGTCGTTCTGTCACATTCAAACTGCGCTCTCCACTTCGAACAGCGACGAGTACGCTTATCTAGGGCTGCGTATTAAATGTGGCCGAAATAATCATAGAATCCGATAAACACGCACGGATAACGAGCTTCCCTAGCTACCGCCTTCCCCTGACCGAAAATTAAAATTATTCCAGAAAAATGGAACATTATGTTACCTCTAGATGGCTGAGGGTGGCGCTAGGGAGCAGTGGATCTGACGTACGGAGGTCGAGAGGGGAGCGAAGTACGGAGACCCGAGGAGGAAACGAGACTTTATGAAACTAATTTCTAAACAGGACTAAAGCACCCGACAGAGGTCGCTACTAATTGCAGTTTAGACATTTTAACTCTTTAACAAAGTATATGTAATACCGGTATGCCGACTGGGACGTTTTTTCAGGTGGAATTATTTCGCCGCGCCATGCGGTGGCAGTGAATTAGAATGGAGTGGCTAAACGGGAATCCCAACCTTTCGGAGGCAAATCGTAATTTTATAACTAATTTATTTCAAGTTTCAGTTAACAAGCAGAATTTTAATGAATTTTTCAAAATGTAGGCCTAATCAAAATTTCAATGAATGGCGTCTTCATAGGAATTTCAATGAATCCCGCAATCACCAGAATCTTAATGAATATCGTCATCATCAGAATTTAACACATATCGACATCATCAGACTTTAACAAATGACGTCATCATCATAATTTAAATAAACGACGTCATCATATCACTTTTAATGATTGATATAATACCATCAATCATTGACCAAACTCGAGGAAAGACGTAGTTCTACGTCAAAAATAATTAAATAAAATCCTAAAACATCAGGTGTTGAACAACTTTGAAAATTCATGACATTGATTTATTGAAGTATTAATTATGTAATTTCCCAGTTACATTATATTTTTTAATTTTACAGTTACAGAGTAGCGATCGTAAGATGTTATTTACGGGATCATGCATAAAGAATTCTTAAGTTCTCAGAAAATTAAAGTTATTCGAGCAGAAATCCGCAATGGGCGTGAAAATTAGGTATATAATGGACATTTGTTCGTATCAAACATCAAACTCACTGATCAAACTGCATGATCATTATATTGATCAAACTCCATCCAAACAGTATGCAACGTCATTGACAACACAAAAATGCTTGCCGCTTGACTGCTGATGCATTTATCGATGCAACCAGAGAGTCGTTTGTCAGAAGAAATGTTTAAAAAAATATCATTGAAAAGCGTTAGCTGAACAGTATTGAATAAGGGGCTAGATGCATTCACTTCCGGCCCAGGCGCCATTCCTCTTCACGTCAATCAAACGCTCCGAAACGTTATCCGGGATCATGGCTGCGCTTCAGAGCATTTTTTTTTGGTAAAATTGTCAATATCATGGATGGTGATGCGAAGAGTGGCCATGGCATTATTTCGTTTAGAAACACAATGTAATGTTCCTCCAGAAAAAAAAATGGTTGTCACGACCCTTTAAAAGCGTTGACGGGGATGTAGACAGGTAAATCAATGACATTTCTCAGGATCGCGGACATACTGCTCATAGTCGACAGGAGGATAATGGCAAAAAAACCTGGAAGATGCTAAGGTTGTGATTTCAGTGTGCGATGGTCCTTGAATGTAAGAGATTTATAAATCCGAAAACAAGATGGGATACCCACATCGAAAAATAAGATTTGGAAATATATTACAATATGCATTGTTAGAAACATTTTTTTGTAAAAAAAAAAATGCATTTTGGAGAAATGTATTTTTGGTTTTGAAATACATTTACAAGTTATTCAAAACATGTATGGATTGCAACATCCAAGTTTTTTTTCTCCCAATATCGTGCATATTTCATTTTAGATATATTTTCATAAATAAATATAAACCTATTGCATTACTAATTGCATACTAATGCATTAGTAAGATAATATTTTAATAAAATTTACAAAATTTAAAATACATTTCCAAAGTGCTATTCAAATGCCTTTAAAAAATTCAACTTATGTTATGAATATTTTGGGCTGTAACAAAAATATTTTCAAGTGTATTTTGAAATGTAACACAAATATATTTTCGAATGTATTTTGAAATGTAACAAAAATACAATGTTCAAATATATTTTAAATATCTTAGAAAATGTGTATTTGTGAGTCGGATTTATAAATGTATTTGCAAAAACATGACGGAGACATATTTGCCAAAACAGTTTTTGTAATATTTTAAAAAATGCATTACGAGCATAATACTTTTTTTGTGTGGAAAAATGCAGTTTTAAAAATATTACAAAAATTGAATTGGCAACTACGTTTTAATGGCATTGAATTGGGATTAGTTACCTTATAAAAAACATTTTCTTAAAACATTTTATAAAACTTATCCAGGAACCTAAATTTAAATGTATTTTGCAAAAAAAATACATTTTAGTAAATAACTTAATAAATACATTTTGCATATCAGAAATATGTTTCCAATGTTTCTTAACGTATATTCATTTAGATGTGGGTATCCATGGATGCTCAACGAATAAGTTGCTGCGAGTTCAATGTTGAAGAGGGTCCGGAAAGTAGCAGCTCAATAGTGCGATCAATACACCATGGTAAAACCAGAACTCGCGCACTGAAAATTTTGGAGCCAAGATTCCTGTCACGGTGACATAGGGTAATAATTCTGGCCACGTTACTTTTACTTGATACTGGCTCATGTCTGACATCCGGTTGAGTACTCGACTACCCAGGGAAATTTTCAAAATATTGCAAAATTAGCATATGGATAATGATAAGTTTAGATAATTTGCCTTAAAATTCGATTTGTTGGAAATGATATGCACGTATCATTGTAATTTTGGAATCGATGCTTTTATTCTTCGTCTTATCAGAATTTTCGGTATCATTTCTCGACGTTTCAATTAGATTTCGTATTAAACAAAAGAATACTGCAATTAGAAATAACCAAAATTTTAATGAATGACGACATCAAAATCATAATTAATAACATTATTATCATAATTTAACAAATGACGTAATCATCAAATATTAATAAAATGACATGTTCATCACGATTTTACTGAATGCCAGCAACCTGAGAATTCTAATCAATGATATGACATCATCAAAATTTTAACGAATGACTTCAAAATCGTAATGTATGACGTCTTCATCACATTTTTTACGAATGACGTCATCATAATTTTAATAAATGACGTTATCATTTGCTATGATGATGCCATTATCAGAATGTCAATGAATGACGTCAGCAGTTTAGTGAATGACGTCATTTAGGGTATTTCAAGTCATCCGAAATTCCTTCTTTACCAAACTCGATGAAAGACGTCAAAATTCACGGGTTCCCATCGGTCGAAGGGTAACTTCCAAGGCCGGAATATTTCTTCGTCCATTTTCACCTTGATTGGAAATCGATGAAGAAAGAACGCGTAACGCTGGCCAAAGAGTGACCGCAACTGATGATGGCCAGAGATTGGAAACGTAGAAAACGCGCCGCTGGACAACAATTAAACGCTGCCAACCAATTCCCCACCGAAATTAATGACCAGTCGTTAACGCGCGCCAGAGGAGATAAAAATTCCTGCCAAAAATATAAAAAAGAACTGGGCATTTCCTTAATTATCCGCAAGCGTTGACCGACGGTCGAGCGATTGGAAACTGGACGTTAAATGGATCATTTCATACAGGAATTGTTACCCAATTTGGCCGCCGTTCAGACACTACTTTCAATGACCATTTCTCATCGCTTTTCCTCATTTTCACCAAAATGCTAGGGCAAAATTATCTCATGAAAACAAATCTCATGTGATGATTTACAAATTACGACATTGCTTGCTTGAATACGTGGCACCGAGGAAAACTGGGTTGCAATATTGCAATCAAGGTGCAAAATCCTACAACTGCAATACTAGAAATAACTCCTAATATTCTGTAAATAGACGTTATTTGGAAACTATTTTTTTAAATAGGCTATTTCTCGACTGATTAAAGGAGTAGTTATAGAGTTTCGGATGTACACTGTAGAAAAAATGTCTGAAAAAAATGTGCCAAAACAGAAAAATTTGTAATGATTGACGTCATTATGGTAAATTCCTATATTAAATTAGCCATGAGCGTCTTCATTTCCCATCACATCCTCCTCGAATCCCAAATGCGGGAAATATGAATTAGTTGTGATGTTGGGATCCAACATAATCAGACTGCTTATAGTTTGACTTAATTTGCATAATGATACCCCCTGCCAAATGGTACCATGTACTGACTACAGGGTAAAGAATAGAATAGAGTAGAATAAATGAAGACTGATTCATTAAGATTCTGACGTCATTCATTAAAATTCTGTTGATGACGTCATTCATTAAAATACTGTTGAATGGTGTCATTCATTAAACTTCTGATGATGACATCATGTATAAAAATTCTGATGAATGACGTCATTCATTTAAGATTCGGATGATGACGTCCCCCATTAAAATTCCGATGACTGAAATAATTCATTCTGATTTTGATTATGGCGTCATTCATTAAGTTTCTGATGATGGCGTACGTCATTCATTACAATTTTGATGATTGACGTCATCACTGCCGTGCAGCCCCAGATGTACAGTAATTCTACTAAGAAAAAATTGCAAGATAGCAGTGTTTATTTTGAAACAACGAAAAAATGTAGCGAATTTTTATGCATGAGAGGAAAAGTACAATTATATTGTAAATTCTGGCAAAAAGTTCCAATTTTCAAACATCAAGCCACTTGAAGACCCAACTCTAAAATTGACTTTTTTTTTGTCAAAAAAAGCAAACTCAGGCTCCATGATAAAATTGACGTTGAAGGGAAATCAACGGAGGAGAGAAAAAGGCTCGATTTGAGAGGTAAGCGGCTTTTCGTGTAAATTTCAGTTTCCGAATAGCGTGAGAATTCATAAAGATGAATCGTGAAAGTATCTAATGGTTGATGCAATTCATCCCCGAAGTAGTGTATTACACGGAGAGAGAATAAAAAATGAGGTTTCATTGATACGGCGACGAAGGATTTAACATCAATTTCAGTCGCGTGATCAATCTCTTCAAACTGCTGCCGAAGGAACATCGACTGAATTTGTTTAGTGTATAACAGAAACAGTTTCAACAGAAGCAGTGATTATTCAGAATTAGCATGTGTTCAATTTTTGTTAGCCATTTATACTGACTACGGTACGTCCACATTGAATGAAACATTGAATGAAACACGCTACCTTTCCTCCCCCCCACCACATGGCACTCCATGTGCTGACTGTAGGGTATTAATTTGAAGTGAATTGAACATAGATAAACTTTTTGTTGCTGATTATCACAATTATTCCCAGTTATTTCAGGGTACATAAACACATGCAAACACTCTGGAACATTCTGTCCACACCAGACATGCAACTGAGTGGAACAATAATCAGTAACAATATGTTACACATTATATGTTCAGTTATTGGTACGCAGTATCACACAAAAACAGAAATGTTTACTCGTGTTGCTAAATTGCCTTTGATCTTTACCGCTTTTTTATGCAAACCGGAAAAATGTACGGAACTTTAAAGCAACGTCTACACTAGCGGGAACATAAAGGATGTGCATGTCGGTTTCTCTTTTGCTTGTGCCTTAAACTTGTTTCAGAATGTTGCTCTTAGTTCCCTATTGTTTATGGCATCAGAAACAAGAGTTCCCCTTAGCACAGTATACGTAATACAGTATAAGTAGGTCCACTCGCCACTTTTTTCATGGCAAAAACACTACAGCGCCGCTATGTTGGCATATGTTGGACATAAGTTTGTTTCCAGAAAAAGCTGGAAACAATCAAAAACAAAAAGTTTCTCTATGTTTCCTCGAGTGTGGACGTAGCTTCAGCATTACTCAGGAAGAAGTTGATAGTCGAACAGAAACAGAAAGTTCCTCTATGTTTCCTCCAGTGTGGACGTAGCTTCAGCAACACTCAGGAACATACAGGAAGAAGTTGAAGGTCGAACAAGCAACAGAAACAGGAAGTTCCTCTGTTTCCTTCAGTATGGAAGTAGCTTTAGACTTTGCATTATCTGAAATCATTGTTGTACAATGTACAAAAGTACTCATTTCTGAGGTCTTTGCGTGAAGGGAGGCGGGCGATCAACCGGCATTAAAAGCGGTAATTCCCTCTCTCAGCCAGTGATCTTCTCCTCGCTGAACTGGAGTCCTAGATGTACTTGGGCTGACCGCTGGTCACCGTGGTTAGGCCCAAACTTTCTATTATTTTCGTCGCAATTTCATCTTATGGCCACTGGAAGGAGCAATTTCGGCACCTCTATACCATAAACGTTATTTTTATTTTCTCCCCAGCTCGATGCAACCTACGAGGAATTGAATAGGGTGAGGTGGCTTTCTTCGATTTCATTTCTGATCGTAAACTGCCTCCGATACAATAAGCGTATTTATGTGCATTCGAGGTTTGTTCACCTTTTATTGCGCCTTTCACTCGATGGATTTTCCACCGATATCGAAAACATTAGCATGGAAATAGCGGCGTTTTCGAAATGGTCGAATTATGCGAGCGGCCACCGCTTTCCCGGGAAAAAAATGGGGGAATTTCCCCTTTAAAAACAGTGCTGCGCCGCTCAACGAGGCAAATCTCGAAGAGTTTTACGGCATTTTAAAGCAACGCCATTTATCGATTTAAAGGGGAATTTTACGACTGGGAACTCAGGCGATACGTCCTTTCAATTAATATGAAAAGTTGCCATTTCTGACGAATTCATTCAGCGAATTTTGGATACTTTTGGTATGCATACAGTATGACTGAGTGACTGTTATAATTCTATCTTTTTGAATAAACATTTGTTGAGCTCACCATCTCCGAAAATGAATGTTTCTTTCGAAGTTCCATTTTAAAAAGAAGATTTCAATCTCCGTCATTCGTTCCATTAGAACGAATTTTACGTAGAACGACGTCTTTACGGAGCTTTGAATGGCCAAAAAATGCGAATGATCGATGACGTCATTCAATAGTTTTGGTGATAACACTTGCAATGAATGATGTCATCCATTAAAACTTTGATATGACGACCTTCATAAAACTTTGATATGACGACATTCATAAAAACTTTAATATGACGACATTCACGAAAATTTGTGATGATGACGTCTTGTGTTAAATTTTTATGAAGATTTCATTTGTGAAATTTTGATAATGAACTCGTTTGTCATTCGATATGGCTGACGTCATTCATTACAATTCTGATAATTTTTATGGATGACGTCGTTTGTAAAATTCTGACGATGACGTCTTTGCAAAATTCTGATCATGACGTCATTCATGTGGTTTTTTTTCAACAACTTTCAGCGGCTCGTACGATAGACCATAGAACAAAATATCAACGTTCGGTGCATTTTGTTTGTTTAAAAAAAATATTCGTGAATGAATGGCTCGGTTTCTAGATCCTGAACTATTTGGAAAACTCAAAAATAGTGAAAAGCAACTGACTAATTAGACGATTCTACCTAAATTGGACAATCTAGCCCAACACAATATATTCGTTTCTACCAATCGGAGGGTCAATTTTTAACTACTGCATTAATTAACTAATTAGAATTTTTTGTCAAATCAAAATATGATTCCGTTTCCCGTCCATAAGCGGAAGGGTCATTCATCAGAAATCAAAAGGAAAGGGTAGCTACAGTGCATTGCAGTAATGCATGTAGTGATTGCCACATTTCAGGGGCAGCTGTCATCAGGGCCATTGTAAAAAGTTGCACATGCAGTACATGTAAATGTTAACAAAATTCTAGAATTACGTCCACACTAGAGGAACGTTTTATTGCTAATTGTTGCCAGTTTTTTTTCTGGAAACAAACTTTTGTAAACAATCTGGAACATTCTGTCCACACCAGATATGCAACTTATAGGAACAGCATACTCGAGTTTGCACGTTTCTAGACAGTAAACACGCAACTAAGTGGACAAAGCAACGAGCTGTCCAGACTGAATCAGCAACAGTACGATATACATTCTTGTATAAAATTATAAAATTTATAAAATTTGCACAGGCAGCATAGGAATTTCCGTGTATTATCTCAAAGAAATGTTTACTCATGTTGCTGAACTTCCTTTGATCTTTACCATTTTTTTTATGGAAACAACAAACTTTGGGAAACTTTTATTTCTGTTGCCATAAACAATAAGGAACTTTCAGCAACATGTAGGAGCAAGCGTGGTTTGACAGTCTGTAATCATACAGAACTCTGTGATAAATGTGTTTAGAGGTTGCTAAAGCGAAGAAGAGGAAAGCAGAGAACATGTTGACTTGACCCTGTCGAAACTGACACCAAAATAAGCATGGCACTCCAAAAGAAAGCCGTTCTAGATAAGAAATATTGGAGGAAGTTGACATATGAAGTCTCCAGGGGTCGGCCACGACTGAACGGATAATAATAAATAAAACCCGATGCACGTAATGTTATACATTTCGACAACATCTCCGGAAATAATAAATATTTTACGTGGCAATGGTTTTTTTATAATATATAAACTGGTGTTATTCTATCTTCCATTCAGGCCAAAAAAATTGGATGTATTTCAAGTTGAAAATATAACAAAAAAAAATGCAAAACAATCCAATTTAGGATTGTTTTTTATATAATTTGATAATTACAATTGATTTAAATAAATTTAACTCATCCTATTGATTGGAAAGATCTGAATTTTTTCCAAATTTAATTATTTTTCAGCTTAATCATTATGTATGGTATAATTTATTATAGTTTATAATTATATTGTATAATCAAATACAACGACTGGACTCCATTTCCTGCAAAATTTATCTTTTGTACACATACATCAAACTATTCTAACCCTTCTATGGTCTATTAGATTACAAAAACTTTCAATTAGCCATGTGCTTTCAATATTTAATAAGGTGACACTAATCGGAATAATGTGACAAATTTTAGCCTCGGACGATAGGTAGATGAAACATTTCCACACTGGGTACAAGAAGTGTTTTCAATTAAATGTTGTTTATGTCAATGATAAATCCCAGAAACTTTAGTTTCAACTGCTTTACGAATTTGCGTTTATTTCTACTTCAATGCAAGGTCACAGCATATTCCATTTTCGTGTAACTGGTACGCGTTATACAATTTTCATTTCGATAATTCGGAGAAACATTAAAGTTGTTTTTCGACTAGAGTACAAGAAGTGTTTTCAATTAAACGTTGTTTATGTCAATGATAAATCCCAGAAACTTTAGTTTCAACTGCTTAACGAATTTGCGTTTATTTCTACTTCAATGTAAGGTCATAGCATATTTCGTTTTCGTGTAACTGGTACGCATTATACAATTTTCATTTCGATAATTCGGAGAAACATTAAAGTTGTTTTTCGACTAGAGTACTTAGCGCAGTCCATCATTTACCTTCGTTTACCTATTTCGTTATTATTATGCAGTTTTAGTCCTACAACAATAAAAAGAACATTATAAATATGGTGATGCTCCAATATCCGGATGATGATTTCTTTGTCGTCTCACTTCCAAAATATCAAAGAGCATATTGAAAAATCCTCCAGGGAGCCCTTTTGTTATTGGACCGATTTCAAGAAATATTTGGCAAGTGCTTATTAAGAGAACTGCTGCATTAATTTCCAACATAAATTATTCATTAACGCTTGGACGATGCGATTCCAGGGTGCAAAGGGTCCAATTAGTCACTTTATCAGCCTAAGCGATGAATTAGAGCCTATTGCTTAAATTGCAAGCTCAAAAACAGCCTTGATTTCCATAAAAACATGTAAAATATTCCACGTTTGCCAAAATGACATAGTGCCTAGGAATGCAAAAGCGCCGAGTGTAGATAAAACAAGGTCAAAAAAAAAAAAAAAAAAAAAAAAAAAAAATTAAAAAACGAAATTTCGAACATTTTCCAAAGATTTTGAACATTTACTTAAATTTCAAACTTTTTTTTCAGAGTTTAGAAAATTTTTCAAGATTTCTTCGGATAACGAAGAGTATAATTGGAAATGGCAACGTGTAGCATCGTAGACTTTATATCTACTGCATGGTTGACATCTAATCACATCAGGTGGTAAAATTCAGAAAATAACGTAAGCAAATTTAAACTGGTTATTTATGAAGAAAATAATCTGGTTGTCTTAGAAAGTCACAGAACCTAGGACATTTTGGACGTCGCAATGCTTAACACCAATAACGAAGGGATAATCATCGCATATACATTGTACCTTGTATATGGCCAATTTCTAAGATGCTCGCGGAAATCTGGAGGGCCAATTTCGAAAAAATCTATGCTAAAGAACAAAACTTACCGCTGTGATTTACGAACTTGGCAGTAAGCTTACTTCTGTCTGCACACTGCCCGGCGCAGCGCCACTTTCATCAGCTTTGCCAACCAGAAGAGGAGCTTGAAGATTATTTGGCAAATTAGCAGCTGGATGAGTCAACTTTTGTGAGCCACTTGGTCGCACTGTCCAGCAACATAGCCACTGTACGACCAATGCAACGAATGAGTTTACAATCCCTGAAATTAAAAAAGAATAAACCCCTACCTTTATCATAAGGGTGGCTAATCAACAAGGGTGGCAAAGTTGCCACTTTTCCAACGAGTTTTGGGAAAATTCCGCTGGGATGGCGGAATTTTAGCTTTAGACCTTCTCCCCCCCCCCCCCCCCTCCATGCCCCCCATTATTTTCAACCTAGGCCCGGCAGATGCTAGATTATTTAAATTGGTAAGGAAAGGAAAATTTTTGAACACAACTGCACATACAAATTTCTGAAATTGTCAAACAACTAACATCAAAATGATAGTAGTATGAATTCCTGTGAATTGTTGGCATTGATGTCGATGAGCTAGTTTCAAATTTGGCTAAATGAGAGAAAATTTTATAATTGTTGTTAATCAGTAACAATATACTCAGCGGTGATTTAATGAGCAGCGTGCTTCTCAGTTCTCATTTTTCATTGAATGGAAAACATAGTGGGAAAATTTGAAAAAAAAAAAACCATAGAATAACTGCAAAAAGCTGCCTAATCTGAGAAAGGAACAAAGATGGAAACTGAAATAGAAAGTTATTGATTAGGATTGCCAAAACCAACCTGACGTGGCAAAAATTCCTCCAACGATGGCGCACAATCGCACCATAAACTGCCAGCAGGGCTCTCGTTCTTCGCTTACATTCACTTTAATAGGTGACATATCATACTTGAAATAGATGCCGGGAACACCGTGACTCCCATGATCATGATCGATCTCCCGTTCCTAATAAAAGTTCATCATAGATTAAACTTCAAATAAAACCACTAGTTTGTCATTAATACATGTTTCTGTTAGGTATAGGCTACAGAAAAGTACTCTTATAACCAATTTTTAAAAATTAATGCTATTAGTATAGAAATTAGTGACTTGTTTTAAGTTTTAATCTACAATGTAAAAGCTGAAGAAATGCCGAAAAAATATAATAAAATATATATTATATACTGTAGATTTGATTCCCATAGATTAAATCGAAGTTAAATGATTTGCTTCACACAAGCAAAGTCAAAGCCTTGACACAAAGCCTTCATTATCCATTTTTGTACATACTTTCCTTTAAGTTTAAATATTCGGAATTTTTATTCAATACAGACTAACCCTGTTTAACGAACATTCAACATACAGACAATTAACATGTATGAACACTCCCTTTCATGGTTCTTTCCCATGGCTTTTATTTGAATAGGGTCTTATGAAGTTCATGCCCTAAATTTCCAATGCATGTAGAAACTTGTGAACTATTGTGTTCATTGCATACCTAACAATATATTTTTTTATATCAAATGAAAATTTAAACTTTGAACAAATGGATATCTTGGGACAGAGGAATCTCGAGGGCATAATCCTTCCTTACAGCAAATTTGTAAGCATTACAGGAATTAGGTAATAGTTTGCCTTACATACGAGGGGTATTCATTAAGTTTCCATAATCTTTTTTTTTTCAATGGCTGCATGGATGAAATTTGTAATTTGTTGGAAAAATTATTCCATCATTTCTGAACTTATTTCAACATTAAAAGATACGTTTCAAAAATTCACATGCTTAAAATTCGAAGGCAAAGATGGACTCCGAGGAGACAGTGGCTCAGTAGCGGTCTGTTGTTCGTTTTTTAACTTTTGAAGGCATTTCAGGAGCAGAAATGTGGGAAATGTTCAAGGTCCAATTAATCTCCAAACGTTCGGTCTATGAGTGGATTGAAAAGTTCAGAAATAGAGAGGCAACTGTGAAAGATGCTCAGAGAAGTGGACGGCCAGTGTCTGTCAGAAATGATGATTTGGAAGCCTTGGCTTAAATGACAGCCGAACACGTTTTTTGAGAGAGGCTGAGTCCCTGCATACACTCGCTGCTAGAACGATGGGAAAAATGCTCCTCCCAAAATGGAATTTTTTTGGAATAATAGATGACATTTACATGTATTTCCACACAGCCATTTTTTAAATTATGGCAGAAACTATTGAACACCCCTTGTACAATACTCACAATGCTAAAACTTCATGAATACACTAAAAATAAGAATCGTAACATAAGAGGGCCCTTAGGTTAAAAAATTCATCTTAAAAACGAAATTTTTAACATTGCGGGTATGGGGTATATCCCGCCTTAGATATAATCAGGCCTATTCGGCAAATTACCTGCTCCGTCACTGAATACTGATAAGTCGAACCCCAGTATTTGGAAATATGTACATCAGTGGGAACAACTTGTATGTAATATTGATAAAGTTGATAATCTAGTAAACGAAGTGAGACGATTTGAGAGGCAGGAATTTAATGGTGATTCCCTTTAGGGAAAATGTAAAACAAACTTACTTTTCGTCGTGATCTTCTGCTCCGCGTCGAGTGGATTTATTATACCGGGTGCAGGATCGCCGAAAGAAAGCCTTTCAATCCGATGTGTATAATTATAATCTGAAAAACAAACGTAATAAAACCAAAAGCAAGAAACAAAAAGTTAAGTAAAAGCCCTGTCAACTGCCAGTTGTTAGTAATTAGAAAGAAAAAACTAAAACTAGCCTTTTGCTGAAAGAAAAGCAGCAAGATGAGCATGACCTCTTGGGTATGGTATTGACCTAGAAATTAAATAAAATTATTTCATTAAGAGATACAGATATCATGGCTAATTTCGTTGCAAAAACGAGCAGCTGTTGAAAATCAAGTTAAAAATTGAAGATTTTCTTACTTTCCTGCTGTTATGTGAAAATTTCCAGCAACTTTGTTAACAATGAAAGTGCCGTACAACCGGCATGCGTCTGGTTCCCTTTGTGGCTTTATTTCCCTATATAAAAAAATATAAAGAAAATCATTTCACATCAATTTCAACCGAAATCCCTTTAGCTGACTTGGCAATTCACAAAAACTGACCTATCCGGCATATTTCCAAACAGGGACGTATATCCAGAACCCCAAAGTAAGTTCTGGATGGAATGAAACTCCTCTCTTAAATACGCATTAACATGCATCATGGAATCCCAATGTATCCGCTGAGTTGGCGATAGCTCAAACCAAGTAGGCTCTTCGTTAAGCTGACCAAACTTTTCTGCATTCTGATTGGTGATGTCCAGAATATCGGCACCTATAGCTGATATCCAAAAAAATTACTAAAGCAAATTCACTAAACAATGCCTTGATTAAACTGTATTTTGTTCACCAACAGCAAGCCAACCATAAAGTCAATACCTAATTAAAATTTCTAATGACATTGCTTAATTTAAAACTTGAAGAATTTATCACAATTTATTTTCTTATTCCTGACACTTAATTTCCTTAATAGTGTACATAGAGTATATTTTCGAAAAAACCCTCAAAGCAATAGTGATTCAATTTTAAATATTCTTTTTTGCTCAAATTCCTTTTCTTGTTGTTTTTAAATGAATAAAAGCATTTTAATTTTCATAGATATATTTTTGTGCTTAATCAAACGAGCTATTCTTCAAATGGAGAAAATAGAACTTGCATATATTTTTATTCACTAAACTGATTTTCCAGCATATCCACCGACTATGTGATTTCCTTATTAAATTATGTTTAATTCATTTGTATCATAATATTGAACTTACTAGCACAAGGCATAGCCACAGTCATATCAACGTTAATTTTTAGTTTTCTGCAACAACAACAAAATCAGGTGATTAATAAAAGCCTTAGTGAACAAGTTAAAATGACCTTTTGAAAAATTGTCCGTAATGCTAAAGATTTCTCAGAAATATGCATCAATAAAATGTGCTGCTCCAGAATTAGCTGCCTACACACCAGAATGTTGTTTGACAGATGTAATGTTTAGATTACGGCAGAGATCAATCTGCACGTCAGCATTTCGTCAAGTGGTAGGTTCACACAGAAATTAAAGACTGCGAGGGGAACCAATCATGATATCTCACAGACTTTAATTAGTTTAATGCTAGGGTCAAACCCAGTGTTTGGCGAGCTCAACAACCCCCAAATCTTAAATTAAGATCGGTCACAAGGATTTGACCTAGCAATCCATACATTTTAGCCAGTGAAAAATTGACTGTAATATTAATGAACCACATGATTCACTAAATAATCTTAATTATTGGAAGTTCTGCATCCAGAATACAGAAAAATTTGCCAATGTATGAACCTATTGAAGGTCTTTTCATTATTCCAAAAAAAAGGAACCTTTATGTCAATTTAAAGTTCCTAAAATCCAATGCATTGCAATAGTAACACAGCAATTATGCTTACTTGTCAAATGCCGTATCAACGCCATACCCAAATTTAAATTTACTTGTGGAGTAGTAATTGATTTCTGAGACCAGGAATAATGCCATCAGTAGGAAACTCAAAACAGAAACTGAAAATAATAAAGATATGATGAATAAAAGATGTTTAGGAATTGTAGTAAACTACTGGATCAGATTAAGGCTGTGTATTCGGAGACCCAGGTTTGATATATATACCACAAACGTGAAATTGATTATAGAATGGACATTCCTGAGAATAGAATCGTATAGAATAGTCCACGAAAATAATGCAAGATAAATATACTCACTGGTACCACCTGACGCACTGGTTTCCACGTAGCTTTCTGGCACTTTTGGGAATGCATCTAGTTCGGCGACAGAGCTAATGACTGTTCTTTTGCGATTCCTCAACATCTTTTCTCTATTTGCACTAGACTCTGGGCTCACCTTTTTAATCACAATACAATATCTTTCGGAAACATACTGGAATTAAATTATAAAAGTTATTTAGAGCTAATATAAACACCCTGTTTCCGCAACAGTAAATGCATCGTCTGCTTAATCATATTCTTATGAAACATTTGTTCCTACTTTAAAGCGCCGTAATCTTTACTTTTTCTCCTACCCCCACTTATAAGTGCTTTCAGGGGCTTACAACGGTATTGGCAAATGGAGGAGGTTTACTCGGTTTACTTGGTTTACTCTGTGGCGCCACCGGCTGTGAACCTCACGAAATACTGTTCAAAAGATAGAAAAAAGAAGCAGGACCTTACTTTGTTTTAATTTTCATCAAAAATTGCAAATATTAAAACAGAAACGTTACTTGTTTATTTGTTCCTACATTCCAGTCTGTATTGAGTATTTATAAATATAAAAGAGGCGGAAATTAACAGGGAACGGGGCACCGGAAGCACTAGGGCCGACGATTGATTTTTATTAAATGGAGTCTTTCTCAGTTTTGTCGCTCGACTGGTGGCCAAAAATGGAAACCATCCGGCTGGGCCGCCATGCGATCGAAGCTATCGAGGTATAGCAAAAGCATGAAGTTGTAGGACGTACGAACGGCAGGAAAATGTTTCTTAAGCGTTACGTTTTTGTTCAAATTAAAGAAATGGAGCAAGGAAACCTTTTTCTCGTGATAAATTTCCGAAAAATAAGAAAATTTAAGCGCAAGGATTACCAAAAGCAGGCACGTGAATTTTTCCAACTTTAGCGCATTACTATTGAGACCAATGTAGATGTAAATGTTTGGTGCATTTGTCAGATTAAGTGGGTTTTAGACATATTTTGGACACACACAAAAATAACTCGGTTTACAATTTAAATTTTAAACTTTTGATTATTTTTAAGCCCGTATACATTGCGATAAACAGCAGACGAAAACCCACAAACGTACGGAGCCCCGTAGCGGAAGATTTTTTTTTTAAATTTATTTTGAACGTAATGACGCAAAACGCGTCATTTGACGCATAGTGCCCATATGTGCCCCTATATAGGTTGCTAGGAAGCAACCTACATACGGGCAATATGCATTAAATGACGCGTTTCGCGTCATTACGTCCAAAATAAATGAAAACTAAAATAATCTTCCGCTACGGGGCTCCGTACGCTTATGGTTTTTTTGTTTTCCGCTTGTCGTAGTGAATACGGGGCTTTAGATATGAAGTCCAATTCATGTTATTTAGCCTTTTCTCTACTAAATATTGCGATAACTTTTTAAAACCGGGTGGATGTCAATTCCAAATGTTTGTAATACCGTTATTATGATACGCGCCTATAGCCACATGCATTTTCTTCCCAGCCCGAAGTAGTGAGGTTTATGCCGCTGGGTGGCGCGTGCGCATGCGCAGTTGAAACTGAGAAATTTCTTCGCTGAATTTCTTGGTTCTAAAAGCGCGAATTACCTTTTTATTCCCATTCACGAACGTCAAACGTAATAAACACGATGTTTGCATCAATAAAATATCGTGGAAATGACGTGGGATTGGATTGGATTACTTGTCAGCATACGGTCACATACTGTCATTTTTGAACCACTGTCACGCAAAAAGTTGGTCAATTTTAGTTGAACTGAACTGTTTTTTTTATTTTTGATCACTTACTGGTCACAATTTTCACAAAATTGGACTGTTACGTGTATTGATCACTAGATGGCGCTTCGGCTGGCCGTGTATAGCAATATAGCGCAGTATACGAATATACCGGCCGGCGAGGCTATTAAAAAGAACGCTCGTGGCTTTTGAATTAAAAGCGCGAGGCGATTGAATAGAACGCGCTGCGAGGCTAAAAGAATCAGTCTTCGAACGAAAAGAACAGAAACTGGAGGATTAAAACACTACTTTTTTCAAATGATTGATAATTTAAGTTTAAATTAGTAAAATTTAGCGATTGTACAGTTCAATTATCGGCGAATTAACGTCACGAAGATAAAGTAAGTTCGTTTCCATAATTAAAATAACGAATGAAAAACGAAATGATAGTAAATGGTTTAATTATTTTTTTTAAAAAAAAAAGACAATTTCTGGTGTTTTTGAACCACTGTCATGCAAAAGTTGGTCAATTTGAGTTGAACTCGAACATGCAGAATTGTTGTTTTTTCTACCGTTATCCATAATGAATTGAATTCACTGTATTGAATTGAACGCTAGTATATGGCACGAGCCAATAAGGGGCCATTCAAATAGGTCGTTCTCACAATCACAAAATTGGACTCCCCGCTACCCCTTCTTCGCATTGTGTCCGGTCAATCAGGACACCCCCCTCCCCCCTTCGGACGTCAGGAACTTTAAAAAATATTGTTTTCGGAAAATTTGGTAAGTTTCGCGAGTTTGTACTCGGAAAACGTAAATTTTGTACTC
>JAQGAO010002503.1:0-19488 GCA_034697705.1 Ommatoiulus sabulosus
ACTGCTGGCACCAAGAAAATCTGCCAGGCAAAAACCGTCGGCAGATTTTCTTGGTGCCAGCAGTTGACTGTACTTCCATTTTGCCAATAGGATTACTGAATTCTTTGACCTACAGTAGATGTCAACGCATGTAAAGGTCAACAAACCAATTGTGTGAAAATTTTTAAAAATCACATGCAGTAGCCAGTATACTACTGAATTCACTATAAGGCTGAAAAAAATACGAGAATATCGTTTGAGTTTTTTAAACAAATAATTACATGTAAACGACAGCTGTTTATCCATAATACAAATTTAAAAAATAGAAAGAAGTACTGTAGCTGTATTTCGTGCTAGAAATTGTTTTTATTACCAACATACATGTACACTTCTCATAAAACTTAATAGAATCATAGCAGTTTTATTGCAGTGACACAATTACCTTATCACCATCTACAGTGTACATGTGTAGGCCATTTAATTTAATGTATTTATTTTTCACGACAAGGCTAACTGCGATCATATGATTTTTAAAAGTGGTTGGAGACAGTACGTTTTGAACGGACTTTGAACCTGCAGGTCACGACGAAAACAAAGTTCGCAATGGCGCTGTCATGATGCTAATTTATGCTAATTGGAAAGTGCCCGAGGCGTATCAATGAACTTACGTTTGGCGAAAGTCAATCCGTCGGAAATAATAATAAACAACAGACGTGGAACTTGAACAGTGATTGCCAAACAAATTCTTCAACTGGCCGCCATCTTGTTGCTGACGCTGCATTCGCCTATGCTCGTCTTGCGTCAGGTGCTGGCACCCGGCGGCAGAATCGTCAAACCGAACGCCGTAGGCACGTGCGCGTTGTTGTTTTCGGGGTCATTGGTTGAAATCGAAATTTGTCTTATTGTTATTTTTAATTTTTAGTCATGCCCCGATATCTGGTATATTTTTCGTATATTGGCACGCACTTCATAGGCGCCCAAAGACAGTTGCTGAAGAACAAATGTGCTGACTTTAACTCCATTCAGGGTTTGCTAGAGGTAAGTCGATCGATCTGGATTCAATCTGACATACTGATGGACTTTGTTTTTGCAGTAAATTGTCAACCGGTTCCAACGGTTGACTTAGAAAAATAATCAACACGAGCTGTAAGAGCTTGCCTATTATTCATTTGCAAGTTTATTCTAGGGCGCGTTGACGGCAGTTTGGATCAAATTCAGACAAGATTTGCCTAGAAAACCGTGGATCAAGTTGTCAAGCCGCACTGATTCTAAGGTCCATGCTTTCTTCAATACTGGTCATTTTGACATGAGCGGCGAACAGCGTGGACACACATTAGAACCCAAAGTAGTCACTCAGGAAATGAACAAGGCGTTATATAACTTAAAGGAACGCAACGATATATGGTAATCGACTGCATGCACACCGTCTTGCAGTCTGAGTTTGCACATTGTCAAAGTGCGATTTACTCTGCAATGATGTTCATCTTGGAATTAGATGCACCCCTTCCCTACTAAACCCAGGTCTCCGTAGTTGAGCAGTGGCATAGAACTTATAGTTATTGAATGAAAGTAAAAAGGCTATTAATGGTTCTGGGCCGCATTATTATTAATCAGATTTGATCATGCCATATGTGACAAGAACGTGTACAGCTCTTGGCACAGAACATAACACACTAACCTCTTTGGTTCAATAATTTTGGTTTGCATTTGGAAAACATGCATTTTAAACCCAGTTCATCTATCTGAATGCCGTTTTCGCAAGTTTTGCAAGATTCTTTCCAGTCTAATGATAGGAACTTACGGTTACTTACCTCTAAAATTATCCGTAACCATTGTTCTCCTGTGTGTTCGTTTGTACAAACTTGAAATCCAGTTCCATATACGAGGGCTGTTCAATAAGTATGCAACAAAACCTCTCACTTGTGTAATTTTCCTTATAACATTCAAATTTCCTGCCTATTAATCCAAGCAGGTAGATACTAGATAGCCACTAAATGGCAGGACTAGCGGAAAGAAGGCCAAAGATTTTGTGGCTGAAGAGCACATCACTGGCCGAAATTCATCGCCAAATTGTTGAGGTGTATGGTGCCAATGCCATTTCTTGAAAACAAGTCTGGGATTGGTGCACTGTCTTTAACAATGACAAGACAAATTTTCAAGATGAACGGTGAACTAGCTGGCCTAGCACATATTGGGTTCATGCAATTAACACTGATTTGTCTGTGCTGGGATAGATATGCTTCAGTGCAGTGGCAGGATGAATGTTTGAGGAAATTATGGGATATATGAAAAAATAGTCTGTCCAATGACATTACTATTTCCTATATTTGTATGTATTGTTTGGATAAATTTCACTCCACCAGTGCATGAAATAATTATCAATTATGTGTTCAAATTCAGCCTCCATCACTTATTCCTCCTCAACAACTATGAGAGTATGCAAAGAAATCTGTGAGAGTTCTAAATTGTTTAGATTTCAAACAAGAAATTGTCTTCCAAGCCATGTCTAATTTAGCTTCAATCTTGCATTAAAAAATAGTGGATTTACTCCGTCTTCGTTTTTTTGGGCTGGATTTTTCCAACAGCATTAAACAAGGTATATCAATTAAGTTTGTTTGTTTTATTACAGCATTTTAAAGACCCATATAGTACCGAATCATTTTCACTGCCGCTTTGACGTCGTTGGTCGTTCCTACATGTACCGTTTGGCATTGGCAAATTCAGATGCTGACCTTTCACATTGTACTCCCCATAGATATCAGGCCTTGTTGCCTCTTGTGGAACAATGCCGTTGCCACGTGATACCAAGGTATGTGAACCAAAATTTATTAACTGAACTAAATACATCCTATCAATTATTTGATATTAATTCTCACATTATTTTTTCCATTAGTTTGAACTTTGATTTTGAGGAATTTCACGCGGCGATGAAGCTTTTTCGAGGAACACATAACTTTTTTAGGTTTATGGCAAGCCCTTACAAAGGACAACCAATTAATACGTGTGTGAAGACCCTGGATCTGCAGGTGGTTCCAGGACAGCCATTTTTGAACCAGTCTTACGATCCATTGTACAGAAATTTGCGGTTTTACGAAATTCACCTTCAAACCAAATCATTCCTTTATAGGCAGGTAAGTTCTGTACCGGGATTCAATTCATCTTCTATATCTGAATTCCAAGTTATACAATGTATAATGTGTTTGTTTAAATGAATGTTTGAGAACACATACGTTAGTTGAGACACTGTGAGATTGTAAACTGTTTTTCTCGTATCTACAATTTGTGTATGCATGTCATGTAAAATGTACTTGCCATAGTCGAATCTAGCTTATTATTTGAAAAGGAAATTATCAACAGGTTTTTTTTTTGTTTGTTTGGCTCAATTAGCTTGGTTTTACCAAACCAAAAGTAGAGTCAAAAAATTAAAAATTGAGCCCCGGATACTCGGAAATTTATTTAATCTAAAGTTTACTTCCTTGACTTACTGTTAGAATTTTTCTCCACGACTGTTCTATTGTTTCAAGATATTTACAAATCTCCAGGAAATATTTATTAAATTTAAGTATTTCAGAATTTCTTAGAAGCTAGTAAGCAAAACTCTTTCGGGTAGTCTGTCTGCTGTTTTTACGGTTAAATAAAAAAACTATTAGCAACGCGTGTGGGATCTTGACCAGGATGGAGCTAGATCCTGGATGGTAGAAATTTTTACTGTGAGGCAGTAATGGGTAACATTGAACAGAGATGGTCTTGTTGGCCATATGTTCAGTCGAAGCGCATCCTTGTCCTTCGTTATTCGCATAAAAAATGAATTTATCATGTTTCTGGGTGTCATTCGATTTAGCCCCCACAACTGAGAGCTTCCTCGGTGGTGAAGGCCAAGGTTTTGACCACACATTGGTGTTAACACGTTCGTCACTTTTTCGGCACTCTTTGTTTTTTGTCATTCGTGTGAATGCTCAAGCAGCATCGTTCTCAAGCAAGAATCGATGGGAAACTTTTTGTTTTGAGATTGAACGGAGGCCTCGCTTCGCTAGTATGCTGAATCACTTAAATGGGCCGTGTATTGACAATTAATTCTTATTGAGATTTAAAAAAATGATAGCATTGACATTGTTTTTAAGTTGGTATATTCTTAGATCCCTTACTCAACATTATCTGAGGAAAGCATTGTTAAGATTTTCGAGTTTCCACAAATACCATTCTATTTTGGATCTTTGGGGCCTATTATTTGCTTTCTTTGATTCAATCATTTGCTTTCTTTGATTCAATCATTTGCTTTCTTAAATTAAAAGTAATTCATATGACAGTTCTTGAATTTTGTACACAACGTTTTTTTATTTTACCGGTTAATTCAAATTCCAACAATTTAAAAAAAATATTATCATAGATTATCCGAATTTGTTGTGGCTGATTAAAATTCTGGAATAATATCATATACAGTGTTTTAAAATTTATCCGGAATATATATTTATTTTGGAGAAAACGATTTTTCGATGCAGTTGACCAAACATTTTAGAATTGCTAGCTTAATTCATGAAATTTTTGTCAATGTTCTTGCCACGACCCAACTTTGTTACAAAATAAAATATTTGGGCTTAAACTATATTTGTAAGGGAGTGGATCACCAACATATGGGCGTATTGTAAAAACGTTTTAAATAAACTTTATTTAATGGCGAGGACGATGAATAAGCAAAATCTGCAATATTGGACATGGCCGAATGTAAAGTTCTGCAAAAATTGCAAACTCAGTCAGGGTTTGAGTTTTTTTTTCATTTTATATGAAAATTATGTGGGAGGGCAGATAACGAAGGATGATCATTATGCAATGTGGTTACTGTTGGAAACCCAATTTAGGACACGATTATATAATTTTTTATAGACTCATTTCTCACCCTTGATGGGAATATTAAATAACACCAGAGATATTTTTAAATAATTTATATTTATTTTTATAATCGTCAACATAAATGGGTCATCATGTCGTTTTTTTTGTTGCTCATCTTGATTTCTGGTCGTTTTTTTTTTACTTCCAAGCCGAGATGGGGTGCATCCTGCACAGCCCCATTTCATTTTTTAAACACATCTCGATATTAATTTCATTCTTTTTTTTTCTACGAACGGCGATCCTCCTCCGTTAATCATTGGCTCGTCGTTTAATTATTTCTTCACTCGTTTTTTTGGCCTCAATAATTAATGTGGGAAAACAAAGAGCTACGATGGTGGTGAACACAGGCGAAAATTGACATCTTTCGCTCTTGCCTACTACATGTATTTGTATAACAAACTTCCTCTTTGCTGCTCCTCGGAATTAAAGCTCCCTCTCATTGCTCATGTTATTTGTTTGTTAATGGTGGGACGCTTTAGCCATTGTCCACAAAAGGTGCTGCGTCGGCCAGGGCCCCAGACTCAATAATTTCTAGTTATTTTAACGACTTATATGGGCAAATTCGTCGCCCAGTGACCTTCATGACAACAGAAACTTGTGAGATGCATAGGGAAATGTCCACTGCCCATTGCTTTTTCAAAGAAGTTTCTATTCCTGTAATTTATTCTTGGTCTTTCTTTCCAAAGTGCACTCTATCGCAGAATTATGTTTTTGAATTATTGCTATTTTATTATAAGAATATACCCTTAACCATAAAATAACTGGCCTTTGCTGAAGATTCAGACATAAGTGTTTTATTGAGATACAGGAAATGTTCCTAGCGAAACAAACTATTGCAGTAATGTAAAATTGCACATTGACTGCTGTATTGTTTGCTGAGGTTATACAAAAAAATCTAGAGAAAACTTGCGTGTATTTCTCAGGGCCAAATTGATTTTTAATATTACTAATACTGAGTAAAATATGCTGTACTGTCGGTACTATTTTTCAGAAATTTATTCAGTGATTAGTGGGAAATGTTATTTAAAAGAAAATGTTACCATCTCAAATTTTGACTCTATAACTATAGGTTATGCAGTATATAGAAAAATCGTTTTTCCATTCCAGGTGAGAAATATGGTTGGAGCAGCCATCGATGTCGGACGAGGAAACATGTCTTATGACAAACTCAGGTTCATGTTAGAAAAACCGGAAGAGTGCATCGGAAACGACGATTATAGCATAAATCCTGCTCCTCCTGATGCACTCTTTTTGACAGACGTGCGCTACCATTCGTTGGGTAAGCCACGACAAACTTGAAAAGTCGACCTAGCATCTTTTCTACCTCAATCAGACAGGTTTTTTTAATCTTTTAAATTTATCGCTGCTCGTTTTTGCAGATCTTGAATTGCCCAAAGTAATTCCGGAAACTTGCAATCATGAAGACGTAAATAGGTGACCAATGTATACGATTCAGTGAAAGATATTGAGTTCATCAGCATTTGCTCGAGCATTAGTAGCACGGTGAGTCATTGAAAGCGATTTTAAAAAAAATTTGGTGGTTAACATTAACATAAAAGATGAATTAAGAATAATTTAAAGCTCAAAATAGCACTTCTATGACATTGTGAGGGTTTCCATTATTGGCACCATATACAATGTAAATATTTCCATGTATTTGCACATTTTAGTTGCAAACATTTTGATCAGATCAAAAATATCCAGTTTGGTCATTCCTGACTTTGCAACGTTGTATACACAGTATTGCACTGTCATGTTTTGATGTATTTTACATGTAAATTTCATGTTACAGTGAAAGCCTGTTGATTTGTTCAGCCATTTTATTCGGTCGAGACATTCAGATCGGATTTCTTCCTATGTCGCCCTTTATGAAAAACGTCGCTTAATCCGGTCGTTTCATGATAAGTCGAACATTACATAACGCAAACGTGCGAAACAAGTTTGAGCAGCTTTCATACATGCACGGATACTACTTACAACTTTTTTTAAAAACAATGAAATTTTAAAAATATGTAAATACATACATGTATGTATAATTAAATATATGTATTTTTAAAAAACAGCAAATTACTTTGATACGGTCAATTTTTAGCGTGTTTTTTGGTATTCGTCGCCTATTTCGGTCAAAATTGCTGGAACCATCTGTATTGAAATTCGCTATTGAATTGAATTGCATTCATAAGATGGCCGGTTACCTTTTGCCGGCTATTTGACAAAATTTCCTCCCGTTTTTTAAATTCTGGTGCAAAATTGATGTACAACTCCCGCGCACCACTCTTTGGTATATACATGTAATCATAAAAATGCATCGAAGAACATGAACATTGTGATAGGCGACTTGTAGCATCATCTGTGGTCACGACAAGCTGAAGCGTACCTCGGAGGCGCCACTTGTCTTCTGTAGCTTGCGTTAGCAACAGCGTAACTGAGATAACGCTTTATTAATATGACCTTTTTATAAAGTTTTGGATAAAAATCTTTTGAATGCGATGAGTCGCCCTCGGCTCGCTTACTTTCTAAGATTGATTCGTGAGTTCTTAGGCACAGTACTAGTGTCTTAGGATTGACGCAATGGTGCAAGTTCTTTCCTCGGACATTCGAAGAGATGCTTCAATTTCAGACCAAGTAATTTATTGCGCAGTTAATCAAAGGGGTCTGCATTTTCGTATGACATAAGTCGAGTTTTACGATCATCATTATGTGTGCTCTACTTAGAAACGCATAATGCCCCTTTCATTAGAAGATACGGAAAGGCGCTATAGGCTGAGAATTGGTTTTGTTCAAAATGGTGATGATACTTTTTTTTTCTCAATTTATCTTTTCAGTTCGCCTGGAATCGCCCCTGAAGTGGCTTTATGAGTTTTAATTGGTCGTTAAATTTCCCCTGCAATCGAAGGCGGCTCATCGGATATTATTCGGATAAACAGAAATAAATGCGATTAATTCCAAAGACGTTTGTCAACGAGGCAGCAATGCACAAAGAACTAGCCAGTATTCCCGTAGTATAATTTGACCTACTGACCCGTGAGGGTGGCATTTCCTAGGGATGAGTTTTTTGAGACAACATGGAATTTGTGGCCAATTCCTCTAATGGTAAAAATTTATTTCTGACGATACTCTCGAATTAACTAATCTTTCCAAGTTGTTTTCGTTAACGTAGAATAATCCATATGGCAGATTAAGTATCAGTGGTGTATTTACATTTTGGAGGTCCTCGTGAAGCCTGAACTGTTATGGGAGCGGAGGGGGGAGGGTCGGAGTTTAGAGGCTTTTAATTCTAAGGCTGAATATCGTTGCCAGGCTGATCATTGTATCCTGGAATTTTGGCTATTAACTGTGCACTTTTCATATCATGAATGATTTTACTGATAATTTTCACCAATTATGAAAAATGTGCAAGATTGAAGTTGAAAACCCAAGCGCCATCTAAGATGCATTTTGTGAAACTATTTATGGCTTTCATTAAATCGCTTATGTCGGAAGTAAGATTTCGATCGCGATGAAAAGGGAGGAGAAGCTTAGAAGGAAATTTGCACAAATATTCAATAGGATAACGATAACGACACCGAGTGTGAAATGGGCGCCGAATTGAAACGAGTTTCAGGGGAAACAAATGGCACGAAGTTAGCGCAAATATATCAGCTAGGATTAATAATGCACGGGCACACAGATGGCCGAGATGGTCGGGGGGGAGAAGATGAAATACACCGGAATAGAAAAATGGGATGAGATCTTCATTCACATCGGACGAGTCAGTCCAAGTTCTCTTTCGGCAATAACGAACGGCCGAAACCCCACTAAATTCAATAAGTGCGCCAAGTTTTTATGGTTTCATATGACGGAGCTCGGAAGATTGGATGTCATCAATAAGTCATTGGCCGCGCGCAAATGTGCAATTTTGATTCGGGAAGCTCGACTCCCTGCTCTGATTTCCGAAGGATTGCTCCGTTTAAGCCTGCCAAGGCTCTAACAAAATGTATTTTTTTTCTCAGTATTCTTTAGGCTTCACACAGTCGCACTAATACTTTAGTAAAAAATTGAAACGCTTTCGAGTATTACACCTGTTATGAAAATACACCGTTAGATAAATATTACTTTTATCGAATTCATTGTATCGATGCTGTTTTTCCTCTAAGTTAAACAATCCGGTCAATTTCATAGTCTATTGTGAATAAAAGTTATGGTAATATAGAAATAATGCAAAAAGAAAAGTGAAATGAATGCGCGGATCATCGAGAGAAACAGTAGCTTTTGGCACTCCCATTTCCACATTGAGTGGGATTTTACTTCTTTTGGAAGTAAAAGAAAGCGCGTAGAATCTACGTGATTTCGATTCTTCTCACATTTATACATTTTTGAAAAAAAAAATTGTTGAAGTGATAGAAATATATGTAATTGTTCCGAAATTCTAAACAAATTGTAATATGCAGAAACAAAAACTATCGTGGTGTTCTGAGCATGCAATCATTTTAAAATTAAGCTATACATTTCCAGTAACCACTGCAAATGGTCACTACTATCGGTCACTACAACAAAAATGTGTTGTAGTGACAGACATAATTGTAATTGCTCCGAAATTTATCATTTGCCAGCTCTTAGCGAACAAATCTCTCCAATTTGGCCGATTTTCGACGTCCCTCTCTCGGGTCCATTAGCCTGGACGTGTCACCCCCTTATCTGAATGTCGTCCAAAATGTTCAAACGCATTAAATCAATCGGCAATCCTGCTCTGAGGTAAAGTTAATGTCTAGATAAATTTGCGATTAAAATGCGCGATAGCGTCGTAACGAAGCCCGTCTCGGTCTTAACCCTACTTTAAAGTCCCGTACCTCTCCTCCACCTACACATTTTTTTTTGAAGGGTCATCCACCTGGCTCCCCTTCCCCTTTTCTTTCTTCTCAACCCGTGAGGTCACCGTCAGGGTGGGGTCACACCGACGACAGTCTGCCTCTCGCCAACTTTTATTGTTTCAAAATGCAACGCACATTATATACGCACATACAACCACCCTCTTCAACTTTGCCCATTTTCACTTTTTTTTATGAAACAGATCGTCTTACGCCTACGCCGAAGCTCTCATAATTTTGAAGCTGTTGTGGAATATGTCCGAAGGCAGGACCCCTGGTGGCCAATTGCGACCTGTCGAGTGTCCAGTTGGGCGGCGACGGTTCAGCGTGGCCACGGCCGCGCTTGCAGGTATGCACGGTCACTACATAAAAAGTTTTTTTTTAAAATTAAACTGCTGTTTTATGGCATTCTGAAAATCATATAAGAAATTGATAACGTTGAGGCCCATTATTAAAATATAGCACTTATCATAATAGTCATGCATCGTTATTTTAAAAATGAACATTTTTAGACTTTATTCAAGTAAATTTCAAAACGACTATAAGAAAATTTCTGTGAAAAAACAAGTGCATATTTTGATCACGCACGTCGTAATTTGTTTTCGAAATAATTTGCAAATATTTTTTTTTTTAAACTAGATTACATATTGCAGGTATTTGTTCTGGGCAATTTTCAAACGTTTCTTAAGTATTTAATGGTAACTTAAGAAACTTTTGAAAATTGTCCAGGTTATGGGTGAGAGCACGTTGGCACTTATTTCATTAACTTAAAAACCAGTGTCACCTAGTGGTCTGAGTCTGCAATACCACTACGCGACACTGGTTCAAAATAAGTAAACAAATCACATGAATAAGTGCCAACGTGCTCGTACCCTATTACCGGAAATGAACCACGATACTTGTATAAATCCAGAATTACTGATTGTCAATGTGGAATTGGGTTATCACAGTCGGCATCAAGTAAGTGTCAATTAAGTTCAACTGCATGTATATCGTGTCTTTTAAGTTCAACTCCAAGACACGTTATCATTTCTATAGTTAAACCATTTATCCCCATTTTTCGTTTATTTTCTTTATATCTCTGCACTTTGTGCTTTTTCATTTTTTAATTTTGTCAATGCTATCTAAGTGACTTCCCCTACCTAATGCCATACCTTTCTCCATAACCTTTTTGTTGACTTTTTCGCTGCAAATACGCCATTTATCTATTCCGCCTCCTCTTCGTTTGATAATGTCATTGCACCTCGAATTTTGGCTGTTTTATCTCGGCAACGCAGTTATGCAGCGGCCCGTTTGCCGAAACTAAGTTTTTATTGGCGAGATTTCGTGTCCCGGCCGCAAACAATCCGAAGGCTTGATTTTGGTGTGACCCCCCACCCTCTGGATTCGTGACTTTGCCAGGCTCGCGAAGGAGATAATACCTAGCTTCAGTTTTTAACATGGATACGCAATACTAGGCAATTCGAATTTCAAGCGACGAGCAAACCCCGGTTTTAAGCGAAAACGCAGGCTTGATTCGTGTTGAAATTCATCCAGAAAAATTCCGAAATTCACCCCTGATATTTAATTTAAAAGGAAATTATGTGCAATTGATCAAAGAAATAACTCGGCAATTATTTTGCTACATTGAGTTTATTTTCATTTAAATTTATTAAAAACTGCCAGGATTGTTGCTCATATCCATGCTTAATTGGAAAAAAAACCAGTTCTGAGTTTTAATTCAAACGGTTTTAAACGCCCGTTTTATCACAAAAAGGCTGTTATAAGTGATGCGTTTTATAAACTTAATTGTCATCATTGATCGCGATTATAAAATTTGATAAATAGAAATTTAATGCTGATTTTCATAAACATCACCAGCATCAAGTGGTCGGAAGTAATAATTAGAAAGAACAGGAACACGACCATAAACGTTTCAGTGGCAAATTTAGGAATTAAGAAATTAAATTTGAAAATCAGCATTAATACCATAAGGACCTTAGACCATAAACGTTTCAGTGGCAAACGTCGTTTGTCACTGAAACGTTTATGGTCGTGTTCCTGTTCTTTCTAATTAATGCTGATTTTCAAATTTAATTTCTTAATTCCTAAATTTTATTATCTCAAGCGTAGTGTTTTGGACCTTTTAAAATTGAAAAGAAACGCTAATATTAGCTGGAGCCATTATTCAACGTAACGGTGTTAAGTGCGACTTACTCCTAAAGGGCTAGATTTGAAAACTTCCCAATTGTGTTTCTTCTGGTTGGCACAAAAAGCTCCATTTTTAAATAATTCTATCGTAATTATATTTTTATATGACTTCTTAATAAAGAATGGATCACGAAATTAATTTTCGAGATCAATCAGTTGAGTTTCTGGTGTCAAATGGAATTTTCTACGCGTTTACTCCTTTCCCTAGCAGTCTACTGCAGTCTTTTTCAAGTAAATGAAAATATGCGATTAAAGGTTATATTAGTGCAACAAAGATTGCAATGCAATGTTTTTAAACCAATTTAGAGTAAATAATAATAATGTTATTTAAATGACGGAAATGGCTGAAACTACCGATCATTAAATATTTACCCCTGGTTGAGGGCAAACACTGACAGCACAAATTCATTGCGGGAAAAAGCACTCATATGGGAATGATGAAATTGTCCACTAGTGCTGAACCGGAAATTCCTTGGATTTCTCTGAAAAATTACTAATTTTGTCTCTAGCCCATCCAAATAATAATGAGATACACTGAAAATATTGACTTTCCCAAGACGATTTTTTTTTAATTTCCAAAATACACGAATCTTGAATGAGGAATTGACAGGAAATTACAAAGCACTCGTGGCCAAAGAGTAAAATCAGCGTGTATAGGCAGGCCTTTCCCCCTATATTTACAAAATGGAGGTATTTAAAAAAATGCATATTTAAATAATTACTTCCTATTTTTTGCTTCCTTATAAAATCAAAATTGCAGTATGACGACATGGTAGTTGTCGCACATTCATAAGTAGATGACGCTGGGAACATGTGCACCAAACAATGGCATCATTTTATTGTGGGGTAACCTGTTGCGCAGAATGCATCATACAGCATCACCCCCTTAACATCATTTGGCTAAAATTAAGGGAAAGCCTTAAATTCTGCGATAAAAACGATCAGTATCCTAGCGAAAAATTCAAGTTGAAACATTTTTACCACTGCGAATATTGACTTTTGGGATAGCATAAAGTTGCGCAGCCGCCCCCTGTGGATCTTATGATCATTTCGCTAAGTTTTGAAGACGTGACCCAGCTTAAGAGGCGAGTCGATCCTCATGCAAATAAGATGGCGCCCGAGTGGCGCTGCGCCTCCGCCTTGTTTATTCTTCCATCCTCGTTTGAATATTCGACGTTCGGCATTTTGTTTCCTCGTCTAATTTTAAATGTTTCATTTAGTTTTTGTTTATAGCGAGGCCTCGTTGTCCTTATGGCGATATGCTCAGACTCAGCCTGTCGTTATT
Source organism: Ommatoiulus sabulosus (assembly GCA_034697705.1). Lineage (NCBI taxonomy): Eukaryota > Metazoa > Arthropoda > Diplopoda > Julida > Julidae > Ommatoiulus > Ommatoiulus sabulosus. Next base: position 13,189 of record JAQGAO010002503.1, read on the forward strand.
ACGTCTCAGAGTGTTGTTTATTTAGTTAACGCTTCGTTGGAGCGTTTATTTGTTCAAACTTTCGCAAATGGAACATTTGGGTTGCGTAAATTCCGATTAGCGAATCCGAAGATTTGCGGACAAATCTCATAAATTAACCCCTGTAGATGTACCAAAATATCTTCTGTTATGTACGAGCAAGATTGAGAAAAGTTTTCAATCGGTATATGAAATTTCGGCAGGATGTACGAAATTTTACGAAATTTCTAAAGAACTTTCGTGACATTTTCGCGAAATTTTACGAGAATTCTAAACAAATAGTTCGTGAAATTGAATATGAAATGTCGACATAGTGCACGAATTTTACCAGAACAGGGTTCCCTCAGAAATTTCATTTTCAACTTCCCTGACTTTTCCAGGTTTATAAAAAAATTTTCCTGACCATGCAATGATAATGTCAAAAATTGACACATGCCAATATTATCCACAATTTCGCAAAATCGGCACAAGACAATATATTGTAAACTTTACTAAGGAAAATTTTGAAACTTTTTCAAAATTAATATGGAAAAATTAAATTTTTTCAAAAAATCAGCATGAAAAAAATGTAGACAATTTTACAAACTTTTATTCGAAAAATGTGGAACGTTTTGCAAGTTTTTATTACGAAGAGCCGGAAAATTTTGCATTTCGTGCTTGGAAAAGGTTGTACATTTTATAAATTTGTACTCAGAAAACGTTGAAAATTGTGCGCATTTTTATTCGGTAAATGTGAAGAATTTTGCAATTTTGTTCTCAGAAACGGTTGCCAATTTTGAAAACTTAGAAAATTTTAAGAAGTTTGCAAATGGGCCCTGAGCTAATTAGATAGAAGCATTATTTTTCGATCATGACAACATGACTACGTTGAATTTCCCAGACGTTTTCCAAAAAAGTCTTTCTTCCCTGACTTTTCCAGACATTTTCAAGTTCCCTGACTTTTCCAGGTTTTCCAAGTCTGGGGTACCTTGCAGAATTAATGCTTGGGAATTCATAAGATCAACGCGCTAATTCATGGCAGTTATGTAAACCTTATCCATTTCATGAATCGGATAAAGAATTGTAGAAAAAATAACAATGTCAGTCATAATATTTTTTGTTATTGAAAGAAAAGTATAGCTGTATTGCTGGAGTGGTTTTGAAATGTCCTAGGTATGGGCTTTATGGCCCGATTCTAATCGCTGATTACCGTAATGAGAGTTTAGCTCATCCTGAAAATAGACAACGATGTCACGGCCATCGTTGGCCTATAGCGTGGGGATGATGCGCGTAAATGGACATGTGGCGACTGTTGTTATTTGGTTATTTATTTTTTCGCCACCCAAAGGGTTAAAAGTCAAAAATCCCCACGCGTGGAGGCGCTGGTGTCCACGCATTCGGGACCTCCTGCAGCTTTATTTGATTCGGAAATAAGCGAGTGCCGTATAGGGCGTTACGTTGTTTTTTTTACGCAGACATGAGAAAACTTGGATTTGTGCCTTTGTTGCGCGAATTTAGGTCACTCAAATGAACCGCCCACGTCAATTTTTTTTCCAAACCTGAAAATCCTGGAACTTTTTCAGTCACAGAAACCACTCTGTAAACAACATTTCTCCGAAGAATGAAATAAGGAAATACAAATGTTCAAATAAACAAATCATCCATTTTCGTAAACAGCTTTGTTTACATCGAAATGTCCCATTAATTAAATAAGCGACGAATTTAGAATTAAACCAAAAAAATCCTAGTTTTTCAAGGTATCCTACATTTAATTTTTACTACAAAATATTTACACTTAATACACCGACTTGTATTCAAATACGATTGAATCTCGAAATCTTATCCAAACCATTTCTCGAAAAATCCAGGAATGTTTGAGTACGTTAAACATTTGTTTTATAAGTATAAAATGGTCGTTCCCATCGTGAGTTTTTGTTTCATCAATTTTATGAATTGTCCCCGTCGTTCTAAAGCGCTCGGGCAAAAGAGTTCTAAAACAAAATGGCGGTGATCATGATCGCCCGCATACGGGCGATCGAAAAAAGAAGAAAAATGGGAAAAAAAAAAACGGAAGAGATACGGAGGCGAAGTCATAAAGGGTAATAACGAATCTTTATTATTGCCTGAAAAATTCAATTTTAATTAAAACTAGCTGATTCAGGCTAGAAAAAAAAATACTAATTAGGGCAGGTATGTAAAGATCGCATTGCTCATTTCGGTCTATGTTTTGAGTAAAAGTATACAGTGTATGAACAATTTTTAAACAATTAATGCATTCCTTTTACTCACTGCCGAAATTTAATTCGTAATGCTTCTATCTGAGTAGTTCTATTATCTAAATTTATGATATTTATCATGGATCCATATTAGTATGCAATAGGAAGGATTTTCAGAATTTTACCATTGCAGATGACGGATTTTTGAATGGGCAACAATCTTGAAGCTTTCAATTTTGATTCGTAAATTACATTAATTTAACGGGGAAAAATGAATTGCATGATCATTTCTTTGTATTTTTTCATGGAAGCTACAAGGGGGCATCACGAAACTTGAATAATTTCACTTTTGAATTATTCTATTGTGTATATTCATCATTTCTGAACAAAGCTGAAAATGAAATCAAAATTAAAATGGATATGTGAGTATAATGTGACTTCTCATTAATTTTTCTACCCACGTACAGTATCATCTTTTCAATGCTGCTTTGAGAATGATTTCTGACATTCATCATTCATGAATGACTACATTTCATGTTTGAGTCACTTTCGAAAAAGCCACTTGAGCCAGATTTCGAAAGCACGTCCTGCATGCTTATACCAATAATTCATGGTAAAATTTCGACTTAAGCAGTTTCAGGAGGTTTGTATTTGCAAGCATTTGTCAATGTGTTAATCTCATAATGCTTCCACTGGATTCATTTATAAGCCCCGATCTAAAATGAAGCATTCCGTTTTTATAAATTGTGTCACGAGTGGAAATTGAGTCATTTTGCATACTATTACTAGCTAGTCATAAGCTAAGTTTTCGGTAATTTCAGATAGATTTGAGTTTCCTCGACAATTTCGTCACTCGTCTCGCAGTTTATTCAACTCGCCTTGTGCCATTAATTCCGTCACTTCTAACGTAACAGCTGCCATTTGGCCCCAGCTGCTGCATTTTCACTCGATAAATCTTAAATTTCTCACTTTACCCCCTTTGCCATGCACTCCCACTCAAATCTATATTAATATCATATCACAGATAAGATCTTGACACTCGTCTGATTATTAGCTGCATACGTCCTTCGGAACTGAAATCTTAAGCAGTTAATCTGCTCTGTGAATTCGTATTTATAGACTGCTAGAAATTGGTGCTAAAATATGGTAAGGCCCAAATGACAAGTACGTGTGTTTAGTTTTTAAAGGTGGTTTTATAAACACTAAAACGTTAGCAGTCACATAATAATATGATATAAACTAGTAAACATGCACATTATATTATTGTACCCCGCTATAAAAGTGACATAACTTAATATATTTCTTTGAATAAATCAAGTTTTAATGCATGCATGGTAATGCATACATGTGCATGTAATGTATGTGAAATAAATTGACCTAAACATTTTTTTGCGTTGTGTCGCTTCTGTAGAGGGAAGGAATGTCTCGATCCACGTGCCCACATTATACAACTATGACGTACACTGTACAGCTGTTTTTATTTAATACAGTACATGTACATATCTTTGTAATGGAAATTCCTTGTATTGGAACTTAAAACGTTTTAAGTGTAACTTAAACCATTTCGTTTTCTTTATTTTTCAAGCAACCAATTTCTCGGCATGTCAAAATTGTCAATCCAATACAACGGCATGTTTAACATTTGTTCAGAATTTTTTGGCGCAGTTCCAGCATGTTTTAACTACAGCCGGTAGGGCAAAATGACGTCACTTAAACCCCAACCTCATGCGCTATTGGCTATTGATGGTAGTGGGAACATTCCTAAAATGGTAAAATCGGACCAGCAAACCCTCATGTTTTCTCGGTTAATTTTCAGGTTAAGGGGATATTATTAATTATAGCCAGCATGATGGACGAGTGATAGTCGACAGTGGGGTGAAGAGGGGGAAATCCCCTGTCGCTCATTTCGTATATAACTGCTTGTAATAGATGAAAAACAGAAATGGGGGTCAACGAATATCCCGTCAGTCAAAGGCTTTTGTTTGGCGTTATGAGGGCTCGTGTATCCAATAACCCAAATTGGAGCTTCATTACTTCGTTTACCCCCATGTGTACCGTAAACATTTTTTAGTAAAAAAAAAAGATGGCCGACCAATTTCGCTAAGTTGTTTGGGGCAAACTACTCATTCGGACCTCTTTTTTAACCCCCTTTCGAAGGTATTTGCTACCTGGACTACCTTCGGGCCAATTACTTTCGACGGCACTTAAAACGTGCCCCCCTCCTCATTGTTTTTTTTTCCTTCTTGTGTTTTTTTTAAAAGTCTGCATTCTTCCTAGTTTTCGACTTGAAATGGACGACTCGATATTTTTCCGGAGAAATAGAAAGTCTGCGAATGAATGAATGAGTGAATGACGAAAACCTAAAAATGTTTTTATTTCTGTAAAATTGCTGTTTAAATGGTTGGGTAATTACACGCGGCAGGTGTGATTTAAAACGGTCGTAAATCGGCGGAAAAAATCGAGTTTTAACATGGAAATCATTTTTAAAAACAAGGTCTTTTTACACGGTTAATTGCACCAACTTATCCATGTTAATTACTGGTTGCTATAATTTCTAATTGTCAATCGGATTAAATTCTCGTCTAGTCATGGATAAACGTAAATTTCAAGTATGTAACACGTAGAACTGGTCGCATCAATCAATTAACATTTCTGTTTACTTTAATATCAATTTAAAGTAATTTGCTATACGCGAGTATAGAAAACTTAACTTTTAGAACTTTTGAAAACGTCAATTTTCAACATATTTAACACGTCGAGGAAATGAACGAAATAGCTAATGTATATCCTCGAGCTTTTGTCTGAGTAACTCCAAGGAAATATGTCGATAATTTTACCAATAACACATTTTGGTGTGTCCAGGAAGTGGTTATTTATAAACAAAGGCCACATTTACACAAGGGCTACATTTCCTATAAAAACAGTGCAATGATTGTTTTTATCACGTTTTTTTGACGGTTTTTCCCCGACAGGTGCACTTTTTTAAAATGATAAAAGTATATTACAATTTTATCAGCGTTTAAAAACAAATCGGTCGATATCGGTGAATGTAAATTCAACAATTATTATTATTTTTATTCTTTGGTTTTAGAATTTGATTTTTTATTTCTGATTCTGGTAAAACTTTTTTTTTGTTGTGTAAAATTTTAAATGTTCGTTAATCTTGACGAAAAAACAGAAAAAGTGGTTTCCCGGTAGCGACGAAATGGTGCCCTGAACCACGTGATGACGGGCTAGTTAGTTTTATCGTCGACGTTATCACCTTTATAGTCGTCTGATTAAATATTTTTTTTTCAAAAATGAAAAATCGTCTAGCTCATTGAGGTACCTTGCATGTGTGTATTCTTCGATTCATTCATGGGAACACCTTTCGGAGATATGAAATTTCCTCTCCTTGGCGAGTTCGGATAATCGGAAATTTTCATACAGTAAAATATAGGTTGGGTCGGTCGAAAAGTTCATCGAATTTACTTTTCCAGTAAGATTTCCATGGGGGAACTCCATTTCAATTCAACTTTTATTTTGGTTTAATAGTAATTATTGGAGCTCTAGAATAGAGAAACTATTAAATGCTCCCCGTATCTTATATCGCTGAACCAATGCGACCAAATACAGTATATGTATGAAACTTTTCATAGCTCTACTTTCTCTTGGTTGTCATTTTGAGTATTTGAGTTTACAATACATGTATGTTACATAAGGGATTTTCCGTTTTTTTTTTTTTTTTTTTTTGAATAAAAAAAACATGTATGTACATGTACATGTACAGTATATGAAAAGGATGCGAAGTGGTATATCATTAATTCATTCACTTTATGCGCTCGAATTTGCATTAGAGGTACTCAGGTTTTGCGCTCGAACTCTGGCAGTAGTGAAGTCACGTGTGGTAAAGGAATGCAATCATTGGTTTAAAATTAATGAAGGTTTTGAAGCAATTAGCGTGTCGATTTTGCAAGCGTGACTTCACTATACTATACCTACGGGCAACGATACGCCATTCTGCGCGTATTTTTGCGTAAAGCTGGTCATACACGAGGCAAATTATATCTGGAAACTTACCAATTTTAGGTGGATCCGAAAAGTCAAG